>JANIJG010010952.1:9668-27494 GCA_024611175.1 Megaceryle torquata | reverse complement strand
TCTGAGGACAAGCTGAAAGAATTGGGCTGGTTCAGCCTAGAGAAGAGAAATCTCAAGGGAGACCTTATAGTGGCCTTTCAGTACTTAAAGGGGGCCTCTAAGAAAGATGGGGACAATCTTTTTAGCAGGGCCTATTGCAACAGGACAAGGGGTGATGGTTTTAAACTAAAGAAGGGGAGATTTAGACTAGATACAATTAAGAAGGTTTTTTTACAATGACAGTGGTGAAACACTAGATCAAGTTGCCCAGGGACATTGCCCCCTCCCTAGAGACATTCAAGGTCAGGTCATGGCTCTGAACAAACTCATCTAGTTGCAGATGTCCCTGCTCACTGCAGTGGGGTTGGCCTAGATGACCTTTAAAAGTCCTTTCCAAATCATTCTAAGGTTCTATGATTTTAAGCTTGTCCTAGGAAAGTGTGCACGTGTAGAGAGAGCTGTGATGTTAGAGAGCATCCCAGTGCTTGCAGTGGTAGGCAACAACACTGCTGGAGGGAAGGGGTGAGGATGCAGAAGAGTAGGCCTTCAGAAATGCCTAACCTGTTGTCCTTGGGACCCTGCAGGGGCAGCATCCTGCACAGATGCTGCAAAGAACAGGCTAGGGAGGAGGCACCTCCTCGTCCCCCTCTACCCTCCATGGCTACTGCACACACAAGCCTGTGCACAACATCAACCCTAGTTGATTGTCCACAAAGGGGTTTGAGGAAGATGGGGAACCTGAACGTTCCTTCTGCTGCATCATTAGTGCCGTGCATCTGCAGCGTTCATCTGATGGCTCAGCCTTGACAGCGCCCTGGGGCAGGCAGAGTCCATCCCTGATGGAGCTGAGCTGGCTTTGCTAATTCTTCCCAGCCCTGCTAACGAGAGAGACCTGCAGCTTGGGCATCTGACACTCTGGAGAGACTGTCAAGGCTAAAGCCAGCCAAGCTGCTGCATTTGTGTGGTTTAACCCTCTCACACCTGTGCACCAGTTTTCAAGGATGCATAGCCTGTGGGATCACTCCCTCCCAGGTACACATTTCCCAGTGCCTCACTGGCAGTGCTTCTCTCTGTCTCTGTGAAATGGCACAGGTAAAAGCCAAAAGCAGTACAAGAAATAGCTACAGACAGAGATGATGGGCAGAGAGTTTGTAAGAAAATAAGAAAAGGGTAAAGACATAGCCAGCAGGAATTTACTGCCTTATGGATTATCTGAATGTAAACAAAATGCATATGGGGAGGGTAATATCTATGAGAAGGTTAAATAGCATATAAATATATATATATGTGGAGGGTTGTTACATCTTTTTTCAATCCATCTTGGCCTAAGCGTCGAGCAGGGTTAGTGGGATTCACTCCTTTGCTGTGTCCCAGTGGCCCACACAAGTGCCTCTCAAGGGATGCTCTGTGGCAAATCTGTAGCAGAGCTCCCTTGCTCCTGTGACAGCCAGTGATTTCTTGTATACATCACCCCTCAAGAAATCTCTGTGGCATCATCAGGTTACCAATGTTTTCTGTTCTGTTACTCTTTTACTTTCCCTGTTACTGCCGAGTAGGAAGTGTGGTGGTGGTGAGGTTATCTTAGCCTCTCAAGCAGCAGTCTTGTTCAAGTCACTTCTAGATCTCAACAAAAGGGTCTCATATGTGACTTTTTTCAATGACAAGGACAGGGAAGTGTCTGCTGAAGGGAAGAGTTTTTGTCACCATTTTTTTTATTCTGCCTGGAAAAAAAAAAAGGAGTGAAAAATGCTGCTGAAAAACATGTTTTATTAGCATTTGTAACCATGTGCAAAACAAATAAATAATCATTTTAAACCAAAAATGTCCTCTGACCATCCCTCATCTGCTCATACTCCTTATTGTTTTGCAGATTCCCCCTGTTCCATAAGGTTTCCTAGGATCTGCCAAGATGCCAGGCACAGTTAGTCACAAATTCATCCTTCTGAGCTGCCTGTGCTGAACAAGGTGGAGTGGCAGAGCTCTAGAAGACACCTTTGGTTGAGTTGCTGGGATTCATCTTAGCCCCATGTAGCTGTGTGAGTGCAGGAGCAGTGTGGCTTTATCTGCATGGAGCTCACATCTGGGCTAACCTGGTTAAAAACTTGGCTAAGTTTTATTATCCGAGCTCTATTCCTTCCCAGTCACAGATCCTGGTCTTGTACCAAACCCAAGCTGCCCTGTATACCAGCAGCTCAGGTGCCCAGGCTCTTCTTGGCTTTGTGGGGAATATGTTCCCACCTTTCTTTGTCAGCTCTTTCCATAGTGCTAAGCATTTAATGATGCTCAGTCCAGGCCCAATCCATTCTGCCATGCAAAACTGGATCCCTTTTTCTTCCCAAGCTTTCTTCAGCTTTAGGCAGCTACAGTGCCAGCCGTCATTCCTCCAGCTGTCCTCCAAGCATTTGCACTCTTTCACAGACTTGGTTTTCTCCCTGTGATTGCTGTATTTTTCACTTTTCTGTGCCAGGAGAGCACAGAACCACAGGGCAGGCTTGGGCCAGGCTGATGGGTGTGGGCATGAGCTGCTCACATACTCATCACCCCAGGGCTTGGTTGGGCACCATGGTATGCAATGGCATATGCATGAAATGGAAAAAATGAAACCTTATAAGTAAGGACAGGCCTAGCAACCCATAGCTGTTATTTTCCTCCACATTGTGAGATCTAAGAGTGAGCCAAGTGACACTGTCATTAATGCAGGCGTCCATTTTGTGACCAATATGTGAACACCTCATTGTTGACTTGCCTTGGCATTTAGGGACATTTGTCTTTGTTGCTTTCTGTCAAACCAGGAGGGGCTGGCGATAAATCAATTCACTATGGTCCCAGTGTTCTCCTGTGCCATCATTATGTGTGATTATATGGCAATAATCATCATGTCACTCTTTCCAAGGCAGGCTTTGTATTGGCACTCTTTCATCTCCAGCCCCACAACAAGGCAGATGTCGGAGGTCAGTGTGTTTTGCTGGCTCTGTAGTGACAGGTTACAAAGGCTACAATATTGTTGAAGGACTGAACTGCAGGCCTCTCTCTGGTAAGAAGCAGGTAGACACATTTTTTCCTGCTTTTTCTGCCCCTCTAGCCACTGGCACATGGCAGGAGACTCATGGCACCTGGCAGAACCCAGCTTTGCCTTTCCTGCTGTGGGAAAGGGCAGGTCCCCTTTCCGTTGCCCTGGGAAATGGCAGAGTCAACAGAGAAAGCTGCTTCCATGTAGGAAAGACATGACTGGTTGAAACATTCATCCAGCCCTTCTCTCTGGATTAAGGAGGCCTTTTTTTTTTTTTTTTTTCTAATCAGTTCAATGTTTTACAGCTCAAACTCAAATAGGAGCTTAAGAGCTTAAACAACGAAACATAAGGATGTGTTGGCATGGATGGGCTGTCTTTCCTCTCCCTGCCTGCTGAGCCGATGCACAGCTCTGCTTGGCATCCACCTAGGGAAAAAAATACCTGTGCCTTGCTATCACAAGCTGATCAGCCTTTCCAGGCTCTTCACTGCCTGGCAGGAAAGGTGAGACGTGTGGGCAGACCTTCATCTAGTCAATCAGAGTTAATCCTAATGGGGTTGTGCCACTTTAAACCTGCTGACCCAATCTACCTGGCAGTCCCTTGCATAGTTTCTCCCTCTTCCTCAGTGCCAACATCTGTGACTTCACGTGTGCTAGATGCTCAGGGGTTCTGGGAGTTTTAGGTGGGTTCTATTGTAGAGTGGATGCAGAGATGGGGGTCTATTTATAATGTTTAACTGCTATTTGCAAGAGTGGTTTGGGCTTTCCTGGAGAAGCTTGCATATGGGGAAAGGCAGCAGTGGGTCTCTAAAGAGCCACCCCAGGCACTGCTCTTCCCAACCTGGTTCCAGCTGGATAGTGCTGCATGAAAATAATTGGAGGTAGCTGCCCAGCCCTCAGAGAAACTTGTTGCTATTCAGCATCCATGGTCAGCCACTGTCTGCTCCTTCACTTGGATGCCTCTGAATCCCAATAAAGCTTTGCCATCCCCTGTCTCCAGTCTGGTGTCTTTTGTTTCGTTTCCTCTACTCTTGACTGCTTCTTGTCCTCCTCTGTCAGCCTTAACAGCTCCCCATCTCTTTCTCTCTCTGCATGCCCAGCTTATATCACAGACCACCTTTCCAAAATAACTTCAGCTTCCACCACACAGTTACTGTGAGAAGCAGTAATTGTCCAAGAAGCCTAAGAAAGCCCAAAAGACAGATGACATATCAAAAATGATGGCTTTTTCTGTCCACCATGATGTGTCTTATGGAAATGCAACTGCCCCCAGGTTATTGTGTTATCAGGGCAGAGAGCAGAGTGTGTCTAAAGCCTGAATGGAAAAAAAAAAAGAAAAAAAGCAGAAGAAAGGATGCTGCTCCATTTGGGGAACAGGGACTCCTCTCAGACTACTGGGCCAGATCCCCAGCTGGTGTCAATAAAAAAATTGCTACACTGGTTTATTCTAGCTGCAGCTGCTGTAAAATAACTTTTCCCAAAGTATTTTCCTGTCCAAGTTGCTTTTCTACCTTCCTCCATCTTAAAATGTCATTGCTAAAATCCAGCCATGCAGCCTGTCCCACCTTGTTCTTTGCAGCTTGACTGGAAAGGAGCAGCCATCAGGGTGGCAAAGAACCACCATACCTGGCACAACTTGAGAGACAGAAATGCTGTGATACCCTTCCCATGAATAAGGCCAACCAGTTGCCTTTGCCAGGACTCACAGTACCCCTCCTCCAGAGCAGGCAGCAGGCATCCCTCAAAGGCATGGGGCTGTTGGACCTGACAACTCAAGGCTCTGCCAGAGCTAGCTGAAAGGAGGAGTGTTGTCTTAAAAGATGGCTCTACAGCTGGTGCACGCACCTCTGCTGACATCCCTGCTAAGCCTGATGCCTTCTTCTCGTGGTGCAGCACTGAAGTGAGGACAGCCACACCAGCTGGAGGACACGGACCTACGCTGAAGGGGTCTCCTTAAACGTTTCTGTTACTGCCTGGTAGGTGAGCTTGTGCTTAAAAATGTCTTCCTGAGAGTTAGCCATCTGTGCTGTTTTCACTTTGAATGACAAACACTTAAGGGTCACCTGCTTTCCTTAATCTACTCCAGCTTGTATTCAACTGAGCTGTGCATCGTATTAATTACATTCCTTTTATTCCTGTCCATGCCAGCACAGGGGTATCGTTATTGCTGTTGCTTTCTCTTTTTATTATTTGTATGCTCTCACTCACCAGCCCCTAATATTCTGTACCACAAGAGTACATTTTCCTGATCACATTCCTTCATTAAGAAAACTTAATTTTAGTGCTGACAGGAAATGAATTGGATTAAACAAAATAAACCACCCTAAAACAACCATAAGGTTTCTTGTTGGATTAAATATTAAAATTAATAATCCAGTGCTGTATTTGGCTCTGTATTTATGTTAATATTTAATTCAATAAAAGACCATGTTTTAGAACATTTTCCCATTTGTTTAAAGCTACAGATGAAATTGCAATTCCTGTATAAAGTAGAACAATACGTAGCTAACTGTTTTATGGTAATGAGGAGGAATGGCAGCTCAAAAATCCTCTACTTGGCAGGGAGGGGAGGTTTTAGCAGCAGGAAAGGGATGGCAAAGCTGCAGAGGAATGCAAATCCTGCTCACTGGAGGAAAGCTTGACAGCTAGAAAACAGACTGCGGGTTGCAAGGCAAATGCTCTATGTGTGGCAGCTGATTGGCTTTGAAATGTGTGTTACCCTGTTGTGTAGGGTTACATCTCTATAGCATCAGAGAACTTGAGGATGTTTGCCTCTGGGAGGGATAACCACTGGGACCACTGTTGAAGATCCAGGTCTTGGACTGGAGGTGCATCCCAGCTGGCAGGGAGGAGGCCTTGCAGGATCACCACTGCTCACATCTGGGATGTTTTCTCTAGCAAACCCTGATAGCAGAAATGTGGTCTTGTGGTGGTATTGCCATGCAAAGTCTATGAGCTGAGACTGGATGAGGATGTGGGCTCTGGTGTGAGGCCAGTCCCAGGCTGAGTTCTCCTCAATGGTTTTGAAATGCCCTGGCTCATTCTGGGAGTGCTAGGCAAGACGTGCTGAATAACGAGCTCTAGTTCATCCCCTTCTCCAGTGCTAAATCAAACCTGGCTGAAGCTGACCTCAACTGCTGCTGCAGTCCTGGGGTTGAGCCTCAGCAGCACAACAGCAAGAACTGGGTCCTGGGGGGAGAATCCATTGCCTGGGAGCTTTCACATTTCAGTGTGGAAAATCAGATGGGAAGGACTTTAGAAGTCCTGCTCTGTTGTTCTCATTTTCCAGGGATGGGACATTGATGTTGTAATTTTCCAAGGGTGGGCAGAGCCCCTTGCAGAGGCTGGTCCTGGGGTTTTACCCATTGGGAGGTATTACAAAAGCCCTTACTTTCCCAGGACATCTGCAGTGTTGAAAACCAGAATAGTTGTGTTGTCTGAGGTCACGTGGAAGAAGAACATGGAACATATAGCAGGGAATCAGTAAAACTTAAACACTTTGGAGGTGGAGTTACAAGTGAATTTTCTGAAGTTTAGATATGTACCCAAACTCCCTTGAACCTTTTGGGGCCTAATTAAATTCAAGGGGCTTTATTAAAAAAAACTGCATGGAAGATAATACTCTTTTCTATTAAGAAACTGCTTAATAAAACAGATTATGTGTAAAATATAAATATGGGCCTTGCGAAGGAAGAGTGAAAAAACACTAATGAGCAGCATCTGAGTGTTAATGAATCATATTAGCGTGCCATTACCTGCAAATATTATAAATAGACCAACCAGTATTAGGTTCCCTTTTCTCCAAAGAACACTACGTGATTTCTGAAGGTGGCTTGATGTGGTTAGTCCTATTTTGTTCCAGGGGAAACCAAAGCAGAAGCATTGCTTGCATTCACCCCTCAAGCTTATGGTGGAGGTTGAGATGAGAATATTGGCTTTTTATTTTTATATGGTATGCTTTAGTCTTTGAGGTTTCACATACTGTCAGACACCATCTTGACCTCTGTGTGTTGAGGAGCTCTTCTTAACTGCCTAGATGTAGCATCGAGAACCTCACAGCTCCAGCAAGTAATTCCCTACCTTAATCCTGAGTGTTTTGTTCCTCTCTGGACCTGTGTGGGCATTGCTGCTCAGGGAAGTGTTGGAGTCCCCATCCCTGGAGTTATTTAAAAGACGTGTAGATATGGTGCTGAGGGACATGGTTTAGTGGTGGACTTGGCAGTGCTAGGTTAATGTTTGAACTTGATGATCTTACAGGTTTTTTTCAACCAGAATGATTCTATGATGGTTCTCCGCCATTGCCTTGTCATCCTCAGCTTGTTCAGTGAAAGCCAGAAGTGATTTAATTTTTGTTTCCTTGCTCTCTTGAGCTCTGCCGGGAGCTCGCATTGACTGAGAATGATCCCAGTTATAGTCAGATAGGACTAGGAAAGATGGGCTGGTTTAATAGTAATATCATTAAATATGTGTTCATGGATGTCTTTGTCACCTCAGACTGCTGCTGTGGAGAAGGGGATCACTGCATTTCATTTAGGTTTAGCCTACAGAGACTGACTTTGGGGTGGAAGGTGTAAAAAAGACAAAATGCCAGTGTGCTGGGGAAGGGCAAGCAGGACTCAGAGGCTATGCTGGTTCACACAGGAGCACTCCTTCCTTGTTGCAATTTACAGCAAAACTCCCCATTGCAGTGATGGACATGTTCAATAACATTCTGGATTAAGAATCTGGGAGGAGGTGCTACTAATAATTGCAAGGGATGTCAAGAAGGAAGAACAAATGTGTTTAAACATATGGGCTGGGATTCCTCTCACTTCACCAATCATGTAAAAAGTAGGTGTATGCTCATTTTAGCTCTCTGTAGTCCATGCCGAAGTAAGTTTCTTCCAGCAGGTGATTTCTCCTGTCCCAAAGGGGTGTCCATGATGGATGAGATCAGTAGCTCTCTGGGGTTTTTTTTTCATCCTTTTGACAATAGAGAGAGCATGGACAACTTTTAGCCTAAATACGTGACTTTTAGTTGGTGCCTTTAGCAGAGACAAGCCCTATTCCCTCCTGGAAAAAGCACAAATAACTGTAATTTCACAAAATTTCTGACAGTGAGTCTTCATTTTTTAAACAGCCCTAGCTGTCAGAAATAGCTGATGCATTTGAAGATGGGTGGTGGTTGTAAAGTGGAGTGAAGAAACAGTGTGTAACTCCTGCTTGCTGGCTGATGGCATGACTGCATTTTCTAATGTCCTTCCTTGGCTTCAGAGTTGATGTCCAGACCTTTGGTGCTTGCCAGGAGTTGCCCTGCCTGGCTTTGCAGACCCGGGTGAGTAAGGAACCTGATGGAGCTTTGTTTTACCAGAAATGTCTCTGCAGGCTCCTGGCTGGTCATCCATGACCCACAGTCTGTGATGGCTGTACTGGGGAGTGGGAGGGTCATGACTCTCTGTGCTGGGGGGAAGGCTTATCCTCCCCTTTTATTGCCTATGTGGCTTTGGAAAGTCTCCCCTGTAATCACAGTCTGCGTCCTGCTCCCAGGCATTGCCTTGAGGGCAGCCTACAAAGCTGAGATTCCTGCAAGGAGCCAAAGGTTTAGTGAGCTCAGGTGCTTGGGGCTCCATAGCTCTCCCAGCTCATCCTGACACATTTGTAAATGTGTTTTAGTTCATCATTCAAGCTGCTGGTCAGATGTCCTGTGCCAGACATCTGTCTGCATACGAACATCCCTGTGCACCATCAGGAAGAGGTCACCTGTCCCTGGGTGAGTACCAGGTTGGGCAGAGGTGCTTGCATGTCACCTGCTACTGTGTGGGGACAGCATCTGTATCCTAAAACACTCCTACTGTCCTAAAAAAACCCCCCTTAAGAGTCCTAAAATGACCCTTTGATTCAGGGCAAGCAGCATCTTCCCTCCCACAAAGAGAGATGTAGCAGAATTGCAAATGTCCAAGCCTACTGGGATTTTGCTACGCATTCAGCAGCCCTGCATTTTTTTTTTTTCCCACCTTAGGGGTTTAGACTGCACAGCAAGTCCAGTAATGAACTGTTACTCTGGAAAATAAGACTTTCATTAGGTTAGGATTCTGCCTGGGTATTTGCGTTCCTTTATAATGAACCATGATATTGTGCAAAGCCCCAGCGTGGAGCAGAGTGCTGCTTTTCTGGCTGCTATCATTTACCCACTTATCACGATCAGATCCCCTCGCATTCATCGGGACTACAGTTGGAGGGATGGCGGGGGACTCTCATAAGGTGTCCATCTCACCAAGAAGCTTTTCTGGGGGTTTGAATCCAAGCGCAGGTCAAACTGTTGACCTCTTGAAGGTAACCTTACCTTCTCATTACTGATGTCCTATAAACAAATGCTGATATTATTTTTTTTAATGTGTTCATTATTCATCACTAGCAGGTACTGAAATTGCAATAGGTGTCTCTTCTGGTGTGAAAACATTAATAGCTGCTTTGGTTAAGCACAGAAAGATCATTTATTTTACAAATACACAGAAAATTCAGGCCGGCTGGGATTAAAGCACAGCGTTTCTTTGTAGGCAAGGGTTTCAAGGCACGTTTTACCATGAGAAAGAATTAGTTCTCTGCAGTGCTGTGCTTCTACAAGCAGATGCAGTCAGGCTGCTCACCCACCAGTCACAGCCTTAAGCCATGGGGCCGGTAGAGAATGACACATTTAGGTAAGCAAGGCACAAGCACAGGGCTTGGGAGCTATTTCTGCCCTATCTAAGGGTCTCAGCCAGGATCTATGTCGGGCTGATACTTTCTTTCTGCATGTAAGTCTGGGGCAGGTTGTATCCTCCTGGGGGGGGCTCAGCACCACAGCACTGCCTCCCACATCCCTCCACCAGCCTTCGGACGCTCTATGCACACCTCACCTCTGTCAAGGACAAGGAGCAGTAAATCCCTGCAGCTTCTTAAAAAAACGTTTTAATTAAAAACTGACATAATGGGAGCTTTAAAGGACATGAATGAAAACAGCTGTGTAGCTCCTCTCTCTGCCCCTCTCCCCCTTTCCCTTACCTTCCCCCTCTCTGTAGTTCTCTTCAGATCAATTTTCATGTGAAGCTTTTTGATTTCATCAGCTCTGGACTCTGTCACTGGTTTTTGGCACAGGCCATGTCAGCAGCCTGGTAGGGACATTGTTCAGCTCACAGCAGCAAATGGCCCTCCATGCCAGCCTGGCAGCTCAGGGGTATAGGCAGACCCTGGGCCTGAGCAAGATCTCATCTGGGCAGGGCTGCAGGCAGGAGTATGGGCAGAGCTGCCAGTGGCTGCATGCCTGTGCAGGTGACAGCCTGCTCCCTGAGCAGGCTGACGCTGCACAGTGCGTGTTGAAGTTGGGGGCATCAGGGAGGAAAAAGAGCATCTGAAGGTCCTTTGCTCAGATGAGCAAAGATGTGACATGCATCTGGTCTTGCAGGGCAGGGGGTCTCTTTTGGAGATGGCCAACCATCAAAACTAAACTCAAGATGGTCCTAGCTTGGCTGGTTCATCCAACCTGTGGCCAGTTTCTGATGTATCTAAGCCTGGTTTTGCTGTTAGCTGAATGGCTCTCTGACCTGGCAGTCCACTTGTCTGGCAGTATTGACAAACAGGAACTGAACCACAGAGGCTGCCACAGATCTGCCTGCCTTGGTACAGAAATGCACTGCCTTGGCACAGGTGCCACCATGACTGCTCTAGCAAATCTGAGCTGGAGGAGGCTGAAATCTACAGTGAATTTCTTTTTTTTTTAAATCCTATTTTACTTAAAATATGTATTTCATGAAACCAGCACTCATAGCATCAATCCAGAGCTGGGGATGTCCTACCATCTCATCTTTCCAGGGGATCAGCACATCTAGAGATAACCCCAGGACACCTGAGCTAGGCTGGAACAGATATTTCAGCCAAAGGTGTTTCCAAGCTCTGTTGCTAATACTAACATACCATTTGAGGTAAAACATGATGTGGCACTGGTGATTAAAGTGGACATACTGATTTTTCTAGGAAATCTGATGAGAAGGAGGAGTCCCTACAGCACCTTGAAGAGGGTTAGAGGGGAAGCCATGGCCTTTGATCTGATCACCTTCTCCCCAGGCTGCATGTCCAGCATGTCAGGCTTAAAATCAGCAGGCAAGCCAATACAGTGAATGCAAAAATAGGGCCAAACTCTTCCCACTGGGACTGTTCATGCTTTGCATTTTGCAAACGTAAAGTACTCACTGGTTCAGGGCTTCCAATTAGAGCTGGACAAATGAAAAACTTCTCAGCTCACTGCCCAATCCTCCACAAAATATTCAAATAAGAAATGATTTGGATCAATGCAAAGTACAGACCCTTTGATTTTTTTCCCTACCAAAATAAACCTTTCTCTTCCCCACCCCGATTAATTTTAGATCAAATGAAATGTTTTATTCAATTTCAGACTGAAATGTCATTTCAGAACATTAACTAGAATAATATTCCTTTTTTAAAAGTGGCAGAGCAAAAAAGTTCAACTCACAAAACTTTTTTTTCCTCCCTGCATGGATGTGGGAACAAATTTGTTTTCTGATTAAAAAAATATGGGGTTTTTTGTGAACCTTTTTGGTGAGCACCCCATGGCAGTGTAAGCCTCCAGAGAAGGGGATGTGACCAAGCCCTGAGGGGGGCTGACCTTGCAGGAGCACACAACACAGGTTGGTCAAAATCATCTTCATTCCCCAAGAGCTTCCTCCTACTTCTCTGCTGACTGCTCTTTAATCAACTATTTAAAAACCAGCTCAGAGACTTTCATCACTTTCCAAATCCCTAGGACTTTTTTCAAAAAAAAGATACATAAAACAGAGGACACTACATCAGTGGCCATTGACTGGTCTGAGCCTGACCCAGCCAGGTGGGCTGTGATGCTCCCACACAGGGTCTGGGACAGGAGGAAGAGGGACGTTTCGGGGAATGAGCAATAAATTTATTTTCATGGAGTCTGAGGCCACACTGCCATTTTCAGTGTGGCTACAACACGCATCACGGGCGGATCTGGAGGCAGGGCTCCGAGGGGATTAGTAAAGATTTATTTTTCTTTTTCTGGAATGAGATGAAAGGGGGAGGGGAGTGGGGGGAGGGAGAGATGAGCAAGGAGTCCTACAGAAAGGAACTCATTATTTTTTATCTTTTCCAATGACCTTGTTTGTTTTATTCCTACTTGAAAGCAGTTACTTTCCTTGTGAATGTTTGGAAATAACTGGAGACTGGGGCCAATGAGAAAGGGAAAAAAAGGTGAAAAAAGGGGACCCAGATGAAAAGAAGAAATATGGAAAATAAACTGAATAAATGTAAATTGAGTTGGAAAAAGTTCTCCTTCTGCTTGCTGATGTTTCTCAAAGGAGAAACATCCACTTGGGCTTGGCACTGTGAGGAAGTACCAAACCTGGAGGACATGGGCTGATGCCCATGGGGAGGATGGTTGCTTTAGAGATGAATAGGGAGCGTGCTGCCTTTTTTTCCTGCAGGTAAAAAAGACCTGAGGATTGTGCATATATGTGTGTGTGTGTGTGTGTGTGCATGTACCCATGTGTGTGTGAGGGGGATGTTGTTGAACATGGTCCAGGATGTGGCTGTTTCTGCCCATGAACAAGCTGCTATGCAGAGGAAGTGGATGCCCATGGTGTCTACAGAGTGTTTCTCAGCCTGGGTGTATTTATTGTATGTAAAACTAGACCATGAGGGGAGCAGAGGCATCTTCTGTGTGACTCCCCTGGTCCTCACCCTAGTTGTATCTGTGCCTCTCCTAAAGTAGTTGCTTCAGAGCCATTACAAGAGGGATTTTATTAGTTCCCCCCCCCGGGCCCCGCCCCCATCCCAGTGGGCTTTGATCCAGACTGGGAAGCAATGAAAGCTCACTGACATATGTATGCTTCCCTTCTTGGCCTACATGGGCAGCTTGATAGGAGGAGGTTGCCACTGGGGATTCATGTTGCTCAGGGTTCAAAGTTTGCCTTGCATCACCCCATTAATTTAACCCTGGTGGTTTGGTTGGGATTTTTTTTCCACTGTTTTCTTAAAGGACCCTGTTCTTCAATTAGCTTCTGTACTGTGAGCACATGGACTCTGAAAAAGGTAGCTACGTCATGGAGGTAACCACCCTGGAGCCGCAAAGCATGGAACAAGAGTCCACCGGTAGATCCTGTGAGTGACCCAAGGGCCACCTCTGTCCCAACCAATGCTGCATTTTCACGGTGAGAAGAGCTCCCCAAACCCCTGACAGGTGCCCCACGACCCTGATAACCCCCCATGATCCCATAACCCCAGGCAAGGAAGGTACATGTGTGCATGGCCACCTTTGCATCAGATCTGCAGCTGGGCTTTGACCTTGAATTGCAAAGACACAATGACACATTCTTCCACACCATCTCTGTAGCTACATTGACAGCCTCTTCCTTTGCATTAAATTGGTGGCATTTAACCTCTAACTCCTTTGTTAAAAAGTAAAACCTAAAAGCAGGTCTTCCAAAGGTGCAAGGACAGATGTTACCCCAGAAAAAAGCCTTCTTACCAACAGGTGGGGTGCCTAATTTTAGATAAAACCCAACCTTTGCTTTGAACTGTTGGCTTGGGTTGATCTTCATGTGGTTAGTTGTAAATACTTATAAAAATGCTTCAGGTGCTCACTTTGCATAGCTATAAAGTCTCAGAAATAATTCTAGGTAATAGTATTATGTGTCCTATATTGTGGAGGAATTTTTACCTCATTTATGGAGATCAGAGTCCTTCTGAATAGAGACCAGGCTATTAAGTGGCCATTGAGGTGCTGTCAGAACAGCTATAGAGAAGAAAGGGATGGGGACCATGCCCAAATGCTTATCTTCAGCTTCTTATCAATACTAATGCCAATCAAGAATATTTTACAGCTTTTATGCCTACTATTGGGAGCTGCATTTTAACCCTCAGGAGTTCCAGAGAAGCCCATTTAAGAGTAGGGCAGTATTTCACAGTAATGTTGATGTACGTGGCACTTGGTATGTGCAGAAGACTCTGCTCTGCAAACTGGAGAACCTGATTACTTCTAAATAATGTGCTTGCAAGGAGGATATTAGCCTTTATGCAGTGCAAATGCAAGTGAGCCATGCATGGGAAAACCCCAGATAAACTAAGGGGTTTCAGGCTGTGTCTGATAAGCAGCAAGTTCAGTGGGAAGGCTCCTTCTCTAGATTTATCCTTGGGCTTCAAAGGGAATAAAGAAAATCCAATTTTTTTTTTTTTTTTTTAACCCACTACATCTAAAGGCCGTAGAGGAGGAGTGAGTAAAGGTTGTATTATTGAGAGCAAAGGGATTGGAGAGAAAAATTAAATGAAAAATTCTTTGTAGTAACTGTGCTTCCATGAGAGACTTCCCAGCTGCTGGCTGCATCCTGCATGCATCACATGAAACAGCACGTGGGGGCAAAGCTGAATCCTCCCAGGCTGCCTTCTGCTTATGGGAGTGCATGTGAAAAATTCCAGCTCCTGCCCCAAACTGCAGCAACAGAGGGATGTTTTTAAACAAATATAACCCTCACACAAAAGAAAACATCTTTTTTTTTTCTTCAAGTGGAAAGCCCTGCCAAAGGGGGTCCTCCCTAAAAGGTGGACCCAGCTATCACCCCAGAGGTTTTACCGTTCCCAAGGGCAGAGAGCAGCAGAGGCAGGCAGACTTCTGCCCATGGCAGTGCCTGGCATCCAAGGTCCTCTCCTGAGGGGTAGTTCCTTGCCAGCATCCAGCATCACAAACATCGTCTATCTGCTACCATGAGGCAGCGAGGGTATTATAAATAATTTATTCTCTGGGCAGGGTGGTGAGGAAGAGAGCGAGCTTTTAATTAAAATGATATCTTACAGATCAAATAAATATGGATAAGATGCCAAAAACAACTGTATAAATCCCAAACATTCTCTTGTGTTTTAATTATTTGTGTTGATAAAGCAAGAGTGAAGGCATTTTACGCTGTTTGGAGGGCGAGGAGGCAAAAGGTTACACTGGCATTTTTTATGTTCTTTTCAAGGAACAAATATTTCAGAAGCCCAGATCTGACAAACTATAATTCATATCAGAAATTAAATTGGAATTTAGAGAACAATTGTTAATATTTCAAAGTAATTGTTTAAGAAATTATCATTTTGGTATCTGCCTCAAAAATAATTACCCACCACTAATTTTTCATTTTCAAAGGCTGCTGTTTGTTGAAATAGTGGAAAGATGAGGAGTTTTTGCTGTGAGCTATTTATGTAGTTCAAATGAGGAGATAAATAGGAAGGGACTTTCATGTTCCTAGGCAAATGAGTCTGACTAATATATGGTATTAAGCTCAAAAGTGGGCCCTGGATTTATTTGAAAATTCAGGGAATTTTTACGGATAGGATTTGCAAGTCGCAGCAGCGCAAGTGAAGAATCAGTATATGTGCTTATTAATTAGAAATGTGTGTCCAGATAAACCCCTATCTCATGGAGAAACCCTGCCCACCCGGCGTGGGGTACCAGCTCTTCTGCCGGGCAGGCAGACTCCAGCAACACAGCTGCTGCTCACGCCTTTCTTTGCTCGGTGTCAGAGGGCAATGGGGGTCTGTTTGCAGGCTACACATGTGCTTTCAAACACAGCCAGTGCAGTATTTTGGGATAGGAGGGGTATTCTTACTTCTGCTCTTCAGACAGGGCATCAGTAAGTTGAGGCATCTGTGGCCTCCTGGAAAGGAGTCCAGGTACCTAAATATTTAAAAGATCATATGGAAAAAAAAAAAAAAAAAAAAAAAAAAAGGGGGATCTTAAAAATCATCTTCTTAATCCTGTAGCCTCAGGGTGGGGTTATCCAGACCCTGTAGCATCCTGCTCCTATGCTGTGCTGTCCTGCACTGCTGGAAAGCATGTCCTCCTCCCTTCAAACTTTGCTTTCCTCAAAGGATGGAGAGAAACTGCAGGAGTGATAGTGCCAGGAAAGGTTCAGCAAATGGCAGTTTCAAAGACTTTCTGTAGAATTCTCTGTTCAGAAAAGATATTGCAAAGGCAGCCTGTTTCCATGAAAGCTGTCCCCAATGCAAAAAGAGAAAATATTTTCCGTATTTTGTTAATTTTTTCTGTAAAATTATTAATCCATCTTTGGTAGGAATAATTCCCAAATGCATTTTGAAGTATCCCATGTACCAACACATGAGGCTTTTTAATGGCCAGTTTTCCTCTAAGCAGCACTGATGTTGATGGTAATTTTTAAAGTGCACAGGGAGAAACAACCTTTTTTACTGAGTCTTCTGGGAAAGGCTCTTTCTCGCTGCAAAAAACATTTTTTCATCTGAACTGTCATGTCAATGTCAGGATACTCTCTGTCTTCTCCAGGCACTATCTGGGCCCCCAGTAAACCTCCCTAGTTGTTCTATTGGCCACCGGGATGTTTTGCATGACATTTCCCAGCAGGTCAGTCCCTGCACCCTGTGAAGGACACATGCTGCCCATAAATCTGTCCAGCAGCCTCCTTGGGGAAGATCCTATGGCTTTTGGGTTGCTAATGTATCTTCTACCCTCTTCATGTTATACCTTCCTCTTCCCTTTGATCTCAAGGACTCCAGACTCTCATGAAGACACTGGTCTGGAGGCTAATGAGGAATACATTTGACCTTTGCAGACACTGTGATTAAAGGCTACTGGAGACTGTGAGGGAAGAAAAAAAAATAATAAAAAAAAAATCTCCTTTTGGCTTCATCCTCCCAGCTTGTTGCAAGTATCCCAATTACACAGCAGATCACAGGGGCTGTGTTGGAAGACATTGGTATGAGCAAATTAGCAGGCTGCAGTAGGAGCAGTAATTAAGGCAGCTTTGTGTTTGCCTGGGTTTGGGGCTGTCACTCCTTTCTGCATGCTGCCTGGATTCAGGGTCCCCTTGCATGCCTGGGGTTTGGGATTCTGCTGTGCTGAGCTGGGGCTTGTGCTGTATATGCTGTGCTTTTTAAATAATTGCTGTGGTTTAGGAATTAATTGTAGTGATTGCTGGTGAAGAAGAAAACACAGGCAAAATAGTACTGGTTTGTGCAGTGCTTCTGCTGTGGCAGACCACATGGGTATTGGTAAAACACTGTCCATCTGAGGATGGGCAAGAAAAATCAGAGAGGAAAATGTTCTCTTTCCTCATGGATGATGAATTTATACCCTTCCAGGCCTCCAGCTCTTGCAAGGCAACAGGTAGGTCCATGGTAGCTTCTGCTACAAGGAAGAGCTTGGAAAATGTGGAGAATCAATAGGCACTTTACTCAGCTGACCCATCTGGCACTGGTGGAGCAGAGCAGTCTTCTGCTGCATGCTATACACCAGTTTGGTTTTCGGTGGGTGAGGGAACAGTGTTTGGAACCCTTCCTTTGGGAAGCCAATTTGTAGCAGAGATCTGTTCATAACAGATGTCTCTGCCAGGAAGTTTTCCCCTACTATTAAGCCAATATTTTCCTATTCTTAATTTAAGCCCATACTACTTGTTTTGCATCTGTGTAGAGGCATTAAAAAAGAATCTCCCTTTCATGTTGTATATCATCTCTAAATATCAGAGCTAACAACCCAGGTTTCCTTTGCTCTTTACTGCATGCCTCATAAATCATCCACAGAGTGTTTGGATCATTTCAGAGCTCTTCCCTGCCATCCCTGTCCATGGGAATGGACTGAAAATTTCCACATGGATCAGATCTGAATTGATTGCCTTAACCCAGAGGCTAAAGAAACAGTGATCCCTCTCTCTCGTGCAACACATTTATTTCACAAAGGCTAAAAACTGGTTAGTTTTTTCTTCTCTGATATAGCACAGTAAATCTCTTTTTAATCTCCCCCAACCCCCACCGCACAACAAAAAAAGAAAAAACACAAAAACAAT
>JANIJG010010951.1:17432-64286 GCA_024611175.1 Megaceryle torquata | reverse complement strand
ATAATAACATTAACAATAAATTAGTGATTAAATTATAATGTTACTATATTAATAAATAATAATATTTAATGATATTAAATGATAAGTTGCATGATAACTAATGAGTATTGTCAGGGTGTACACAAAGCACCAGCTAGTTCTTCAGTATTTTCTGACAGAACAATAAAAAAATCTTTCTTCCTAACCATTTGGACTTCTACACACATTAAGAAGGCTGTCTGAATTCAAGACATCAAAGAGTTTAAGTACTCTCTATACCTAATATAGGATACATATAGTTGTATCTTACCTTGCTTACCAATCATGGTTCATTTACCCTAATTATGGTTCCAACACATGGAAATTACTTGAATTCACAGGGCACTTCCAATATATCTTAGCTAGTATGACCACCCTCCTGATGTTGAGAACATTTTTATCTATGACATTGTCAAGATTTAGGGTCAGGGCCATCTGCTAGACCCATAACAGATGTGCTGTTAACCCTGCACTGTGAACCCCTGGTGTTCTCCCTCCCCAAAGGGGAAGAGAAAGGGAATAAAGGAGAGAGAACTATGAATTGGAAAAGAAAACTAAAACATGTTTAATGAAAATAAGAATAATAAAATGGAATACATAGAAATATATAGTATCAAACTCAACCATCCTGATGACAGCTATGTCACTGTCAGCACTGATTCTGTGGAGCAGGCACTTGGGAAGTCTCAGACTGGACTCAGAGGCAGATGGGAACCAGATTCAGGAGCTGGATTCTGGAACTGGATTCAGAAACACATGGATTGGGTTCAAAGACAGAGTCTTCCTTGGATGCCAGACATTGAAGAAAAGAGCTTGATTCTCATCATCTCTTCAGCTTTATACTGAATATTCTCTTCAGAAGGGTCTAGACAGACTAGATCGATGGACGAGGATCAATTGTATGAGTTTCAATAAGGCCAGATGCCAGGTTCTGAACTTTGGCCACAACAACCTGTGGCAGTGTTACAGGCTTGGGGAGGAGTGGCTGGAAAACTGCTCAGCAGAGAGGGACCTGGGGGTGTTGACTGGCAGCTGGTTGAACATGAGCCAGCAAGTGTGCCTGGGTGGCCAAGAAGGTCAGTGACATCCTGGCCTGTATCAAGGAACAATGCGGACATTAGGACCAGGGAAATCGTTTTACCCGTGTACTTGGCACTAGTCTAGCCTGTGTTCAGTTTTGGGCCCTTCACTACAAGACAGACACTGAGGTGCTAGAGTGTGTCCAAAGAAGGGCAACAAAGCTGGTAAAGGGCCTAGAGCACACATCCTGTGAGAAGCAGCTGAGAGAACTGGGGTTGTTTAGCCTGGAGAAGAGGAGGCTAAGGGGAGACCTTCTCACTCACTACAACTACCTGAAAGGAGGTTGTACAGAGGTGGGTATCGGTCTGTTCAACCAGGCAGCAAGTAATAATACAAGTGGAAATGGTCTCAAGTTGCACCAAGGGAAGTTTAGATTGGATATTAGGAAGCATTTCTTTACTGAAAGGGTTATTGGGCTTTGGAACAGCTTGCCCAGGGCAGTGGTGGAGTCCCCATCCATGGAGTTGTGCAGACATCGTGCTTAGGGATATGGTTTACTCAAGGACCTGTCAGTGTTAGGTTAATGATTGGACTTGATTATCCTAAAGGTCTTTTCCAATCTAGGTAATTCTGTGATTCTGAATGTGATGTATATGTGATGGACTACCTTACCGGTCAGTTTAGAGTCACCTGTCCTGTCCACTTCTCCCCACAGGTGCCACCTCTTACACATTGCACCCCAATGTGGTGCACAAGATTTAGCAATGACCTTGGTCTGCATTATCAATCCTTGGTAGTAACTAAACATTGAGTGCTATCACTGCTAGAAGCAGACACTCTCTGTGAAAACATGTTGTTAACTTCAGAAAGTGCAGTTACTTAGAAGAACTGAGCTGAAAAGTAATATCACTGAACAGACAGCTCTTTTCTAACTCAAACCAGGACAGATGTCCAGTAGTTATTATGAAATCATAGTAGTGGAGAATAATCATATGGTGGAATGAGAAAACTCATGTAAATTCTCTGTCTCAGTGGCTTCTAGACACATGCAGAAAAAAAGAATACTAATATTTTACAAAACTCAAAAGAAGATTAAAAGGAGTATGGCATGTATCCCACCAGACAATTAAATAGGGGAAATATTCAGTGTGTGGGTAGACATAACAGAACATGGCAAAGAGGACACATCAAGAAGTGCTTTCTACACATCTCCTTCCCTCCTAAGTGATTTTTGAAGACAAATCCTCAATACTGTAGACAAAATTAAAGATTTTTGTTAAAAACTCATGGGATCGAACAATCTTTGATTCCTCTGGTCCATCACTTTGAATTTAATAGGCAATATCTTGTAATATAGTTGTTTCTGTATTTCAGTGCAATAAGCAGTTCATCATGAAAGTGTAAAACCACCAATAATTGTACAGAATAACATGAAGTATTTGTAAAAGCACTAGGCCTCCAGAGATGAAAGCATAGTATGAAATTCTGCCACTATAACATGTGACATTTTGTTAAATCTCAAAGTGGTACTCAGCAGTGATAATACTGCATGGCTCACTGCTCAACTGTCACATAAATGAAGCACAATAAAAAGCTGGTACTATTCCATGTCATCTGTGCTCTTCTGTACCTTTTTTTCCTAGAAAAGTACAATTTAGTTACTTTTCTTAAGACTGCTGTGTTTACTTGTTTTAAAATTTGATTATCACTGAAGGGAATATTTTCTGTCAAGTGCTCTTATGCTGTAATAATGAAGAGCTTATGCAAACTCTCTGTGTAAAGCCATAAAGATATACATTATGGATTATCAAGTATTTGAATATAAATTTAATAATCTAGAAAGTAGAGCTTTTCTGATACTCAACTATAAAGATTGCTTCGAAAGAAAAAACATGCTGGTTTTGTTATGAAGTACGATTGATCTGTGTTATTTTCTGACAATATTGTTAATTGCATTGCTCCAGTTTTTATAAAATAAATAATAATAAACTAATCCAAAAAAGAAGCCAAGGAAACTGCAGATATATTGTTAGTCTGGTTACTTCCACTAAAATTCTAATTTTTCTTATCTTTTCCAAAGCTTGCCTATATTATCACATATTGTAATTATCCTGAATAGAAAAGATAGTACCTGCTACATGCAGCTTCTTTTGTTCTTTTAGGATTACAGTTAATAGCATTCAGCCAAATTCTTTCAGCTTTGAACAACTGTGCTAAATGAAGGAGAGATGTTTTCCCCCAAATGTCAACACCTACACAGAAGGCAGACATAATTTGTATGGATGTATGCCCAGAGTCCAAGCAGGAGGTGGGAGGACAGGCACTCTTGACTGCAGCTCTACTCTATCCTATAGCTATTCTCCTTGTTCTGGAGCATGTTGTGGTTATATCCACACATATTTTTTGCATGCACATAAAGTTATACAGCAATATTTGTGGTTTTGTTTACCCTTAATGGATGTGCACAATACTGTTCCAGCTGAGCATCTACACTTCAGACATTGCATCTGAACCCAAACCTGCAGATTTGTGATCCTAAGAAACTACACAAACACAACAATGACTTACAACCGGGACCTGATTAGATGCATCCCAGAGTCCTGAGGGAATTGGCTAATGTGGTTGCCAAGACACTCTCCATGATATTTGAAAAGTCCTGACAGTCAGGTGATGTCCCTGCTGACTGGAAGAAGGGACACATTACACCCATTTTTAAAAAGGGTAGAAAGGAGTACCTTGGGAACTACTGACCTGTCAGCCTCATCTTTGTGCCTGGGAAGATCATAGAACAGATTCTCCTAGAAGCTCTGATAAGGCATATGGGGGACAGGGAGGTGACACGAGACAGCCAGCATGGCCTAAATAAGGGCAAGTCCAGCCCAATTGCTTTCTACAGGTCCTAGGGGCAAGTCCCAATGGCTTTCTACAATGGTGTGACTTCATCAATGGATAAGGGAAGAGTTATGGATGTCCACTATCTGGACTTCTGCAAGGCCTTTGACACAGTCCCCCACAACGTCCTTCTTTCTAAGTTGGAGAGATATGGATTCAATGAGTGGACTGTTCGGTGGATAAGGAATTGGATGTATGGTCACATATAGAAAGTCATGATCAATGGTTTGATGTCCATATGGAGATGGGTGACAAGTGGTGTCCTGTAGGGGTCTGCACTGGGACAAGTGCTGTTTAATATCTTAATCAGTGGTATAGACAGTGGGATCAAGTGCACCCTCGGCAAGTTTGAGTATGACACCCAGTTCAATGGTGTGGTCAATATGCCAGAGGGACGGGATGTCACCCAGAGGAACCTGGACAGTCTGGAGAGGTGGGCCTAGGTGAACCTCATGAGATTCAACAAGACCAAGTACAAGGTGTAGCCAGCAGATTGAGAGAGGAGATTCTACCACTCTGCTCTGGTGACACCTCACCTGGAGTACTGTGACCAGAATACAAGGATATGGATCTGATGGAGCAGGTCTGGAGGAGGGAGACAAAAATGATCAGAGAACTGGAGCACCTCTCTTACAAAGAGAGGCTGAGAGAGCTGGGGTTGTTCAGTTTGGAGAAGAGAAGGCTCCAGGGAGACATAATAGCAGCCTTCCAGTACCTGAAGGGGGCCTACAAGAAAGCTGGTGAGGGACTGTTTACAAGGGCATGTAGTGATAGGATGAGAGTCAGTGGTTTTAAACTAGAGAAGAGAAAATTTAGATTGGACATTAGGAAGAAATCCTTTACTCTGAAGGTGGTGGAACAATGGAACAAGTTACTCAGGGAGGTGGTGGAATCCCCATCCCTGGAGACATTCAAGTTTGGGCTTGATGGGGCTCTGAGCAGCCTGATCTAATTGAGGATGTCCCTACTTATTGCAAGGGGGGGTGGACTGGATGACCTTTGGAGGACCTTTCCAACCCAATGCATTCTATGATTCTATGACATCACAGTACCTAAAAATAATTGTTTAATCCTAGCTATGTCTGGAGGAGCCAGAGTGAAGTCTCCAAGCAATACAGAAATTATGTTGCCTCTAAATGTTAGTCCATGTAACTAACAATTTGTGCATCCCCTAGTAGTTGTCTACTAAGAATAAGAGCCTGGCTTGTATTTTAAAATAAGGGTTTCTAAATAATTGATATCTAGATTTTTCTTTTGATGAAAATCCTCAAACTGACCAGAAACTGATTTCTCATATTATTTCATGCAATTTTATTACTTAATCTCATGATAAAAGCAGATGTATTCTTGAGCTGAGAAGCTGTAAACCAGGGTTACTTTCTTCTAACTCAATGCCCCTAAGTTGCACAATATGGAGTAGTACCTCCTTTGCTTTTTGTTCTTTCCCCACAGATTCGATCTTCCTGAAGGCATAAAACAGCTTCACAAAGAAGTAGAAAGTCTCATACTTAGTATCATCTACAGCCTTCTTAAACTTCTCTCAGCAGAAGCTGCAGTAGGTAGAAAATCTTCCTGGCATGAACTGAGAGTAAAGATTGTTTCTCCTACACTGAGGGAAGGCAGAGGGGAGTAGGATTCACATGGGCACAAAACTATGATGTAAACAGCAGGCAGAACTCTCTGCCACTTCTAAACTTTGCCTGGCTTGTCCTGTATGCAGTGTTGTTACTGATGTGCAGGGATTACTGTGTATTCTCAATAGAGGTGGCAGCTCAATATCCTCCAATATCCCTCTGATTCAGGGCTACATCATGGCAGAAGTTCAACAGGGTAAAAAGTTTTAGCTTCTGAAACTGTGAGTTGTACATGAACACCCAAATTTAGGTGCTTTGGTAGTGCAAAAGTAGATATCTAGATAGATTTGATAACTAGGTATTGAATGCGCATTTCTGTGACTGATTCAAGTTCATTTCATGCACCAAAGCTGATCCTCTAGGTCTGACCCTAAATTTTTCATGCAGTTGCCACAATAGCTTCACTGTTCCATCTGAGTTTCATCACAGCCTTCATGGAAGGCTGTATTATTTTAAGTATGGTAGTCATATATCAAAAAACCCCAATTTTTAACAAGATTTTCAGTAAATGTCACGTGAGCTGATCTTTCTTCATGTATTCTCAATGCAAAACAATTTGAAACTGTGAAGAACTCACTAACACTCTTGAATTTTTAATAGCAATCACTGTAGCAAACACACACAGAAAAATTCACATTTCCTTTTATTCCTTTTGGAAACCATTATGTAAGAAAAACTGAAGATTACAGTAACAAGAGTATACTATTTTAAAGCCACACAGCACTTGAAATTTTATTTATGTCACACTGTGGTAATTTAGATTAAAATAAAAAACCAAACCAAAACAAAAAAAAAAGAGAATACCTTTATATGTGTATTCAGAACTTTCCACATAATCTTTGGTCTATGTACATAGCTTGCATAATTGGAACATTTTTAAAGTTAGCTTTTCATGTTGAGCTGTATCTAAGACAGAGGATAACAAAGTCTAATATATTTCACAAGTCATTTTAAAGGAAGAATCTATGATTCCCTACAAATATAATTTTTTCAAGAATTTGCAAGATTTAACTTTACAAATAAGTTTCTTAATAGTGCTCTTATTTATGTTTTCCAGGTTTTCTGTTAGTTTGACACCAAAAATATGTAATTTCACTGCCCTATTCTTACCTGAAAGAAAAGCTAATAAGTAGATTTATTTTGACATTGGTGTTTGACAAATAAACAAAATAAATGTTTAGTTATGATGAAGATGAAATATAAAATAAATTATCTTGAATGTAAAGTGATATATTTATTCAATATATTGCAACTGTATTTATTCTTTCCTATGAATCTGATTTTGTGATGATTTTCTAATGCACTTCAAAAATAAATTCAAAATCTGCTCATTCAGAAGTGTCTTCATTTTTTATGTATTAGCTTTTCATGCTTCCTTTTCTGGTATCTGTCTCATATTCAAGAACCCTGTTTTTTTGATGGCCAGACATGCCAGATACCATACTAATCAGCAAATATTGTAGCTGACTTCAAATTAATGATCATCTTTCATCTCAGTTTCTATTTATAATTCAGACTATTCTTCTGAATTCAAAATAATACATTTAAAATTTATTAAGCATTCTTACTCTGCAGTACATATAAACTCACTCAGACTGTTCTGATGAAATGAAATGCTCAGTGAGGTTGTGATGCACCAGCTAACATAGCTAAATGCTTTCAAGGGGTCTTAGAACATAGAATTACCTGTGGATAGATTTTATATTACTTCAGAATTTGTTTCATTGTCATTACCAGACACTTCAAAGAGATTTAATTGCATATTTTTCACATCTAATATATTTTCAGAGCTATTTGCAGCACCAGTATTTGTCCTGTCGAAAATAAAATATAAGCTATGAATATCATTTTATTACTGTTGGCTGTCAAGAAAATCAATGGTACATGACTCCTTTTGACTTCAGAAAAAGTGAAAAAGGCTTTTTATTTTCACCATATCCTCTAAATAGTATGAATAATGTTTGCATCTGAAATTATTATCTAAGAAGAAAAGCATATGAAATCTATCAGAATGATTTGGTTTTGTGATAGCAGCAGTTACTGAGGTGACGTTATAAGTCTAAAAGGCTCGTTCTTATTTCTTGCCTTTACTGCAGAGAAAAGGGATGAAGAGGAAGGAAGTGACCTTAAAAGTCTTGTTTGCAACTGGGAGACTTCTAAGGCTGTGTTTGGGGGGAAGGAAGAAGAGGCAGGCATTTCTTTTAATTAGCATGCCTTGTTATTTTTCTAAGGCCTTAAAGAGAATAAGCTTTCTAAAGATTCTATTAGCCACTTTGTTATCATAAAGAGTCAACATTAGTTCTAGTAGGCAACAAAAGGATTCAGGTGACTCTCAGGTCCACTTTCATGATATTCTGTCTCTAGAAATACTATTTGAAGGCATTTTTCTCTCCATCCAATTCTTTCCCACTTATTTTCCCTGTTCTACAATGTGCTAAGGAACAAATTAGGCTGACAGATCAAATTTTGAGTAGTTGTATGAGCTAAACGGGGAACCGATTCAGACCAAACCCAAACCAAATGAATCAACCCAAAATAATCCCAGATCTCATCCATTAATTCTTTGCACTGAGTGCTATGTAAAGCACACCGGAATAAGAGACAGCCAGGGCTGGAGCTGGAGTACAGCAACCAGGAGCAAGAGTTTCTGTTCCTGAGCAGTTTCTCATTTTTTAAGCTGATATTAGTGGCAGACCAGTTTTGTCATTGAACTGGGGAAGGAAGGGAGGGAGGGAGAAGGGAGGAAATAGTTGTCTGAGACAAGAAAATGCTCCAGCTTTTCCATGAGTCCCACCTTCCTACAAGCTACAAAACATAAATCACAGTGTTATTCAACAGGAATCTGCTAGATGTACAGTTCCCCACAACAATGAAGGCACTGTAAAAAACTAGTGGTGATGTAATTTTGAGAAATCTGGGAAGACTGCTTTAAGCCAGGCTTTATTTTTAGCCAGGTCTGGTTCTCAGGATTAAACATGTGATTTAAATTCTCTGAAATTATGCTCCACAATCTTCAGAACATTGTGAGTGTTCCTATATTTTCAAATGCTGTAAAGATTATATCTACCTACATATTTAATATTTTGACTGGATATTGATTATGCAAGCATCTGGCCACACATGTATTCAGAATAATTCTCTGCTCTAACATATGCTGCATTAGTAGCCTTTCAGATAATTTAAATAGCTGGCTTTACAGGTGGACAGACATTTGTCAGATATTTTCCTAAACACAGCAATCTTTGGTGTTTAATAAAAATTACTCATTTTGTTGAGGATGTTGGAAGTAGAGTTCTGAAAACCTTCCAAGTAAATGTGATGCAGGGCACTAACATACAGAATTCAAAATAGATCAGAGAACATTATTTTTGGTTTCAGAAGACCATTATGAATCAAATTAGAGAAGAGGGCTTCCTCTTCCCTGTGCTCAGTTTGTTGGCAGACTGTAACTCCAGTTCAAACGTGTGGGTTCCATTGGTAGTTGTGTGTTGCAAATGAGGCATGTAAGGACTGCATGGTAGTGGTGATGGATGTGGCTGAGGGTTATAAGTGGTGAGTGCAGGTGTGCTTGGATCCTAACAAGTTGAAACTATTCAAGTTCTACAGAGGGTACATGGATCAAGCTGTATAGCACACTCCACTCAAGAACATCAGAGGTGAGCTTTGTATAGCTAAATAAAGATTTATAGTAGTTAAAGATTGAGTATTGTAGTCCACTGTAATAGCAGGTGGTCATCATAATATTTAAGAAGATATGATCATTCTGTGAACACAAGTGCAGCAAACTAATCCCAAAACCATGGTGAATAAGTGTCCACTAAAAAGCAGAAAAACATGAAATAAATTTTCTATATACTCAGCCCTGGAAACAAGTTACCTTGCTCCTTATTAGACAAGTCTAAGTAGCTACCAATGGGGGAATGAGAGTCATATATCTCATTGAAGCAAAAGTGTGTGTAGCAGAAAACTCCTAGTTTAATATGGATATATTTACATACATATGGAAGAGGGAAAAGAACCTATTTAATGTAATTAAGAGGTATCTCCTAATTATGGAGGGAAGACAATGGGAAAAAAATGAAACTAGTGTATCCACTTTGAGTTCAGTGTAATTTTAGGTGATTGGATGAAAAACTAAAGGGATGGAAGCCTATAAATTCAGGCTGTAGCACAATTTAATCAAGTATTTTGGCTCCTCACTATATTAACTATGCCTAAATGATAACAGGGTAGGTCCTGATGTGAGCCTTGCAAACCAACTGCACAGTTGGGGGTTATACAGAGTCATCTTGCTATACCCTTATTTTCCTGTTCTCTCCCCTGTTATCCCTCCAAAAATAAAGGTTGTCACTCTGAAGACATGGTGAAAACCTGTAGTGCAAAGAACAATGGCTTTGATATTTTACGATTTTTTCCTCACAGTTTTTTAAAGTAGTCTTTTGAGAGCCTTATTTATTTATGAAAGTCTGAATTACAATTGTATAATATTGAAATAATCAAGCAGGAGATTGTACCTGTGGCAACAATAGGAGGTTAATGAGACAGTTTAGGAGATGTAATTTGCTCTTTGACGTTTGTCCCATCAATGGTAAAAGAAGCTCTAACAACACATTAGGTGTAATATGGTGCTCAGAAGTATCTTGCTGCTTCAGGTTTGTCCTCTTTTATATAATGGATGTTGTAGGAACTATAGATATGCTTGAGTGCTTAAAAAAGTCTCAAAGGTTATATCATACATGAGATGCTAATTTTTGAGATTCCATTAATTCAAGAATTTATGTCAGTCAGTGCCTAGCCCCTGACAGTAGTTAGTTAGATGCTTCAGGGTAACATGGAGGAGTGCCTGACTTGAACAACTGCAGAATAAAGTGCTTAGAAGAAAATATTTTATATTTTTTCTTTTATTTATTTTTTTCCCCGGAAATTTGACTGCCAACTCTTTGCTTATCCTCTAGGGCATTACCTCCTTATCAGCTGTAACAACAAAAGGCTATCATTGTGTTCAGGACATACTTATCTGAGCAACAGCTGTTTTTTCAGGCCAAAGGGTTACATTTTTATCCAATGGAAGCACTGAGCCTTGAGCTGTCTTTGTAAGATAAAGAATTATCAAAAGGCAGACTGTTTGACTTGGAGAATTTTTAGAAAATCTGGAATTTACTAATCATTGTGATCTAAAGCACACTGAATGTAATGTACTAAGGATGTGCCAGAAGGCATATTTCTTCATCCAAGAGCATTCTATGGCCGAGCTGCTGGGAGAATCAGCTTCAAAGTTAGAAATCTTAAAGTGTTTTTGTGCAGCAGTCAGTGCTGTCTGATATCTTATTGTTAGTTTTGGTTTTCATACCTGAACACTTATTCTAGAAAGCCCTTCTTCCTGTTAATAAGTACAGGTTATTGGTAATATGCTGTGAGAAATGCTCCATCCATTTCTCGACTTTTTCCTGAACTCCTGATCTATGCATTGCACTGGGACAGTGAGTTCCACACCTGTGTTACATCACAAAGATAGTATTTTGCATGCATTAACTCCTGGTAATAAACATCATTGTAAGGATTGAATATTGTAGTTAGTAGTGTGAATGCCTTATTCTTTCACAGCTGTGGAACACATACTGCCTAAACCTGGAGATGTGTTTTCTGATGATTTATTAATTACCATTTGAATTTCTTACAGCACACCCCTAGGAGAAATTGAGGAACCAAAATAAAATTTACATCTAATTTCTTGAAAGATCAGGTCCTTGACAGATAGCTATTCCAACAATTTTTGTGTTAGGGGTGAATGCAAAAGAATAATATAGTGTCAAGTTATAATGCCCTATGGCATCCATGGTTTTACATTCAGCAGATATATTGCTATGGCCATCTTAAAGCTTTTCTCACCTAACATCTCTTTCCTTCTTCAATTTACCAGGTGGTTTCAGATTCCTGCCAAAACAGTCATCCTGGCTAGACTCCTATCCCTCTTTTAAATCTAATCTTACCCATAGAAGGATCTGTGCTCGCAAAGGCAGAAGTGGGATGTACATCTCGCAGTGGAGGAAGAGAAGTGGAAAATGAAACTGGCTTCTTGGCATTAGTGTACAGTTTTATCCAATGAAGATGACTGCTAAATTGTAGGTTCTACTGCTCCTGGTCTGCCTATCCTCTCCCAGGTGCCAACACAGCTGCTTATGCAGTGAACCGAGTAAATATGATCCAGAGCCCTGGGTTGATCCCTAAATAAAATGCGTGTCTCTCTGTTCCCCCTAAAGGGACTAATTTGTTAATCTAAGTCACTACGTGGCCATACAAACATATATAGTGGCACAATATGGGGACAATTTTGGCACTGGCTAAGTGACACAGGAAAGAGCAAGAGTGCAGTCTCCTAGCAAAGAATGGCTCATACAGCCTCAGCTTCAGATGAATGAGTATTCATTCCCATGGGAACTATTGCTAACTTCAGAAGGCTTCAGTAAGACCAGCCACATGAGTAAGCAATTTACAGTGTAGCCCTTGGCTTCTCTGCAGGATCTTATCCTCAATTACACCCCTTATCCCTGGTAACCCAGCAGTTTCTCTCGTTGCTTCACAGACTTCTATCTGTGCACTGCTGCCAATCTGTTACTCATTTACATTAGCATAATGAGAAGGGTTGGTTGTTAGGTTTTTTTTTTCATTACTATTTCTGTAGAAAGCATTTATAATATAGTTAAAGGATTTGGTTCCATGATGTGCTGGTTCTCAGCAGCTCACTAATTTCATTTGGAGTGGAGTCTGCTGAGAATCTCTCAGGGCACTCAGCCTCTTAAAGGATTAGACCTTTTTGGAATACCATCCATTTGTGTCAATATTTTATCAGTAATACAGGGATTATGCATTAGATTGTGTCTTAGTCTGATTAACTGCTGTACTGGAAAGGGATATTGCATCTTTATGTCCTTAATAATCTAGAATACAATTTTATTTACACAGTATTAAAACATACAAAATAAACACAGACACTCAAAATGTAAAGCATTAATACTATCTGGTTAACCTATAGTCATGCAGAAGATGTAATATAGAGACTTCTTAAAAGGTCTGCTGGGGTCTCTGACAGTGTGAGACAGGAGTGTACAGATTAGAGACTCTTCTCAGGAAAAGAGGATGTGTACCCAGCATTTGAGCTATTCTGGTGCCCTGACAGATACTGTGGGTAAGTCAAAAAGTTAAATGGTGAAAATAGCAGGAGGAACATAGTTACTGTTTATGGCTGTTGCACTGTTTTGTGATGGGAAACAAAAATGTTGATCTTGAGGAGCTGGAAAGGATGATTCCTCTTCTTAAGTCTGTGTTGTCAAGTAGAGAATCAGAGAGAGAAAGATGTGCAGCTTCAGGCTAGCTCATTGAAAGGGTAGAAGCACAAAGAGAGATATGCTATAGAATAATTTGTGTCACTGGTTTCTTGCATACTAGAATAATAGCCACATTTGATGTGACATGAAATCACAGTCAATCTTTTTCCATCCTTCAAGTTTCTTCCACTTTTTTTTTGTGTTAGTATCTCATTCCTAGATTTTTATTCTTCCTGTTCTTCTGTCTTCCTTGATATTTTTCCCTCTTTTTCTTACAGATCGGTACAGTAAAAACCAGTCCATTCAGCTATGGATACTATGTTTACTAAATTCCTTCCCAGGTCACCCCCTGGCCTTGCAGTGCTGCCTTCTTCAGCCCCTGTGCCTTGGTACATATTCTTGTCACCACATATTCTTGTCTGAGGCGTTGACCGACTTTCATGTTTACCCTTTCTTCAAAACCATTTGCTACAAGGTATTGGAGATGTGACAGAGATGTGAATGATGCATAGTGACCCTGATCAGACTGCTCAGTCAACTGCAATGTTGAAGCAGTTGAACTTGATAAATGCTTTGGAATATGCCCTAAGAAATGGTGAAGACTTGCTGATCTTGCTTCACATGTGTTTGAAAGCCAAGGCATCTATGAAGCAGTACTGCTAATGACAATTCAGATGAAGAAGCTAGTCAAAATGAGGCATGTAATTCTTCATCTTTGCTGAAGCAACTTCTAACAGAACAACAAACCTGGAGAGAACCTCTGTGCTGACATGTGGATCAACCCAGACATGCAGGGAAGGCAGTGAGCAGCAAGGCTGAACAAAGGGTATGAATTTCAGTGCATAGAGTGACTCCAGAAGTATGAAATTTGGTTTTGGTTCACAAGAAGAGACAAAAGAGAGATTTCTGACTCACTCTTAGGAACTGAGTGTAGAGCACCGAATGGCACAAATGTGCCTTGGGGCAGTGTTCTACCCTGATCATAAAAAAGTAGGAGCATTTTGTAAGTGACAGAGAAGTAAAATATTATATTTTGATGAGAAAAAAAAAAAGCATAGTACAGAGCAGAAAAATATAGATAGCAGAGAAATGGTGGCTGTAAGCCTTCTCTGAACCTTAATCCGTCTTAAACAACAGAATGTAGAATAAACTGTGTACTTAATTTAGATTTCACTTCTACCAAGAGGTGTTTCTGATGTCAATTCAGATGATGAAGTTAGTCAAAATGAGGCATATAATTCTTCATCTTTGCTGAAACAAGTTCTCACAGAACTGTGCCATAACTTTGGAATTTCTGTGTTACATGTAAACAGAAGAATTCATAGTTAGTTCAATGGTAGGTGATTTCTGGATGATATAATAATTCATCATATGAGAAACAAAAAACATTTTTTCTTTAGCACCTGAATTACTTATTAGGACAAGGCCATCCTGGTGTGGAACACACACCCTCTCTCTCCACCTTGCCAGTATTTCCTATCTTGGTTGAAGGAATTGCTGGAACTTGAGGTAGATGTGAGGCACAAGGCTACACTGGAGAGCACAGTGAAAAGGGAATTTTCCACCAAGAAGGTAAAACAACTGATAATGAGAGAGGAGTAAGATGTGTAAGGAGAAATGCAATCTTTTATTAAAGTAATTGGCAGGGCTCAGGGGAGAAAAATCTTTCAAACATGTAAGATAATCTTCAGATCTGTAAAGAGTCAAATTTCAAATGAGATACTGAAGTAATTGTTCTTTATTAACACAGCTATGTTAATCAGTTGGTCAAATATGGGGAAGGGTGGTGAGCACTTTTCTGGTGGATACGGATTTCTTTAAGTGTACTAGTTAATAATAAAATTTTAAAAAAATATTATTTAAAATTGGTTTGATGATCTGTCCACTTTTTCTTTAAAGAATACCCACTAAGGGCTCAAGTCTGTAATGTATATTTACTTTGTGAGATAGCTGAAAAATAGGTTTGGAAACAAATCTTTCCCATCCATTTCCAGCATGAGAACTTTTTCCAAAGCTTACTTCATTGTCATGCAATACATGGTATTTTATGGAAGTGAAAAAATCTGTTCAGTCTCCTGAATACCTAGGAAAATATTCTTATGGTCATTTTTGAGGCTAGACAATCCGTCTAGAGGAAAGACCTCTACATCTCACAAGAGGTTTCCAAGATTTGCACAGGAGAAACTAGCAGTGTTTTTCAATAAGCATTTTGCCTTACATTTCTGTTGGGCTTTTCCAAATATTTCTAAGAAGGGTACATGTTTTCCCTGTCTTTGAGAGATTTATAATACAAAAAGAAAATGGCAGAATGAGGAATAGAGGCAACCTTTCAACCCTTCTCATCCAGCGTCTTTTAATAAAATGCTAATTGCAAAAATTACATAAATGTTATGCCATCTGTCACACAGACATACGACTCCTTGTTATTTCCAGAACTTAAACAGGCTGAATTGTGCTACAATGTATGTACATCCTAGATAAGGACACAAAGATATATTTTTCTGCCACTTAACACTGAAAAAAACCCTAAGAAAGAGTCACATTTGTTTATCTTCCACTTATTCTGTTAATACATTAACAATCCAAAGAGTTATATGGCTAACTGGAACAGAATTCCATCCATTTGTCCAAGAAAATTTCTTATCTATGCAAATACTAGATTTATTTATTTTTTTTTTTCTGCCAGGAGGAAAGAAAAACCTTTTAATACTGCAAAAATATTTTATTCAACATTTTGGAAAACCAGATAAAAGTTGATCAAAGTGGATTTTAAGCTTTAGATAGTTCTGTGCCATCTCTGTATGATGGCTTCATTAGGGAACTCTTGGTCATCTGATCTCTGAACTCTCTTGCTATCCATGTGGGTTTTCTGATTTCTTTCTCTGGTGTCAATGTGTAAATTCATCCTAGACCTTAGCAATTTTCCTCACAAAAGCTCGTTAAGAATAATAGTTCTAATTTTAACAAAATTTTTGTCGAAACATTTCACAAGAACTGGTTGTCATTTCATTCAGGATTCAGATATATTGCTGGGGTAATAATTCCTTGTATCTCTTCAACTTAGCTGTCAGCTTGAAGTGTCCTTGTCATGCCTCCATACTGTCCTTGCTTGTGAAGAACAATGAGATTTGCATCTCTTTTTGTTATACACTGAATTCATGTAAAAGAGTCACATAGGCAGTATGTTGTTTCTGGTCTCCGTTTTGTTTATGAGAATCTTCCAAGTCTCTTTGTAAAACGGTGAATTGCACACAATTCAAATATACATTAAAGTAATGTATTATTTGTTTTTATTGGACCACACGTTTCCTTTACATTAGCCTTGCAGTGAGATAACTTCCTGAGTGCCCCTTTTGCTCACCAGTTCTGGGCCAACTCAGCTGGCTACAGGCAAGAAAAGTAATTTTAATTCCAAAATGCAAACATTTTTCAGAATGCCATTCAATGCCAAATAATTTTTTTTTTTTTCCCCAGAGATTGGGCAACTACTCCATTTTCAATCTCTATTACTTTAGCCATTCATTTGAAATAGGCCTATTATGGCAGGTCATATTACAATGTCAGTTATTTTAAACTCACTATAATGAAGACTTGACAACATTTTTTTTGAAGTATTTGCAGTTATACTTGCAAGATACTTTATGCTGTCCATGATTATTACTCCTTAATAAACTACTCATTAGTTCTTTATCAATCTGCTGGTTTAAGAGTGTGACATAATCTGTTGGATGTAAGCTTTAGATGTAATGGATCATTAGATGTTTTGGATGTAACTCAATAGAAAATTACTATCATTTTTAAGAGTAAAAATAATTATTCACTATTTCAAATGTACAAGGTAGATCATTTGTAATTTTAAAAAAGTGTTGTAGCTCCCTCCTGCAACCTTGTAGTCAAATCGTACCTTTAGGTTTAACTGTAATTGCTTTTCATACATGTTAAAAATGAAGCCTAAATAGAAAGAAAAGGATTTAATATAGAGAAATTGTGCCCTTGTGTGAATGACATCTATTTCCATTTTATTATTTCTTACAATCCATAACAGGAAATGCAAAATGCTCCCAGCTGTTGAGCCTTAAAATTTGAGTTCAGAAACACTATGGCAGTGAAGATTTGAGTTCAGAAACACTATGGAGGTGAAGCAAATCAGTAGAAGTTTTTGTTAGCTGATATGTATTGACTGTTCCTAGTGCAAATTAAAGCAGTTGTAAAGACAAAAATATTTCATCTTCTGATACTCACTTTCCAAGTAATCTAAAATCTATTAATGAATTGGTAATTTATTTATTTTTTATTTGTAATATTTAGGATCCTAGAAATTGTGACAGAAACTTCTCTAACTTCTTTTAAATAGATTCTGTGCAAATGGTGCAAAAAGATGCCCCCAAAAACTTTAAATCATTTCACTGCAAGAGAACCACTTAGATGCAAACAGTGTTCCCCTGGCTTGAAAAAGGCAAAAACCAGGATAATATAATTCAGTACTGTAAACTCTTCTGTGTCCTCTGAGACTTTAAAAAGGGGAAGAGACATTGATGGCTGGAGATAGTTTTAACCTTCAACTTGTTTGGTTTGCTCATGTGGAGGCTACATATGATTTAATTGCAGTTTAAAGACAGTGAATGTCTTGATTTTTAATGCATGAGTTTTATGCATGGCAAAGATATGTCAAAGAACAAATGGCCAGAGTTTCTTTTTCTAGAGCACTTCAATCAATGTAATGAGTAGTTTTATACTCAGACCTAAACAAGTCTGGGGCTTTTTTTCCCTTCTCTGGATTTGCCCCTGAATCTATACATGCTGCATATTTAACAGTAGAGTAATTATTAAGTTTCAGCAAAATTCAAACAGAGTTTCTCAATATTTGTAGCTCATGATTCTATGGCTCAGACAGCTGTAAGAAACAGCAGAGCTGAAAAACTGCTTGCTCCTCTGAAAAAGCAAAAAAAGAAATTACATGGATTTATTTTCAGTTCCTAGTACAAGCCATCTGCACTTTCCAGAGCAGCTTTCCAACCTGAATGTGGGCAGTAAATAAGCACATTGCAAATATCGACCGACACATGCAGTGAGTAATTACAGCATCAAGGTATCACTGATCTAAGTGGTAAAAGTTATTGTAGTTAACCTACAGGGCAAAAAGAGCTTTGCCTTTCCATTAACACTGGTTGGTACATTATCTAGTTGCATTTAGGAACATGACCCCTGTTAGATCTGGGATCTGTCCCATTTGTTGCAGTTCAGCTAAGATATAGTGTTCTTTCTGCTAGATTGACCTATTCAGCACCTTTTTTGTTATTTGAGGTCTCTCACCTCAGCAGAGACCTTGCTATGGTCTGAGCTCACCATGAGGCTGTTTTTCTCCTTGGTCATTTTGATCACAGGAGACACTGGAACTCAGCTACAGGGAATAACATTTTCCTACTTGTTTGTCCTTTTAAGTGGCATATTGGAATAACTGTCATTCTTTTCTTTATTCTCTTGCTTTCCATTGCTTTCTTTTAACACTTTCTTTGTTCAAGCAACAACTTTTGTGTAATTATCAATTTGATTTTCTATTATCCATCTGCAGGTTGGTTTTTTTTTTGCTTACTTTTGAAGGTACTAGAATTTCTAGGTACAGGCACACAACAATTTTGTTTCTTAGCTCTACTTGCTCTTATCTGATTAATTCTTTTCTATCATATGCCTTGAGAGGTGGTCAATGGGTTGCTTTGTTTTTCTCTGCTTTAGTGGACAGTAATAACTTGATGTTTTAGAAATGTGTCTTAATTTCCAAGTAGTTTTGTAACTGTTGCCTTTGGTTTTCTTCTTTAGCAAACAGTGCACTTATCCTTCTGTTTCTGCAATCATCACTGCTGCTGCTACATGAGATGCAAAATGCATATGGAGTTTGAAAGCAGGATCATAATTCTGCTTTGGGTTCTAGTTTCATATATATTTGCTTTTCTCAGTGAAAAATTCCATATGCCTCATAGATTGGAAAATTTAAGAAAATAATCCTGGATTACACTGAACAAATTCCACTGAATAGATTAGAGAGATTATGTTAATAATAACTTTAAAAGGTGAGGTAGATATAAATGGTTACTGAATGGTTTGCTATTGCCATATACTTTTTCAGAAAAATGCAAAATATTACAAGGTGGAATAATTTATTTGACAGACATTTGGCCCTTATTACTATATAAAGTGTATAAAAGTTAAAAATGAGCTTTATGCTGTGGTCGAAACTAGACTCTTGGGGAACACTGTGGATATCTCAGATTCCACTCTACTACCACGTTTATTCTGATCTTCACAGAATAGATGTACTAGGGGGGCTATAAGAAACATGGGGACAGTCTTTTTAGCAGGGCCTGTTCTGACAGGACAAGGGGTAATGGTTTTAAACTTAAAAATAATAGATTTAGACTAGATCTAAGAAATTTTTTTACATTAAGGGTGGTGAAACACTGGAACGGGTCACCCAGAGAGATGGTAGATGCCCCATCCCTGGAAACATTCAACATCAGGTTGGATGGGGCTCTGAGCAACCTGATCTAGTTCAAGATGTCCCTGCTCAATGCAGGGGGATTGGACTAGATGACCTTTAAAGGTCCCTTCCAACACAAACGAGTTTATGATACTGTGATTCTACGCTGACAGTCAAAAGAGAATAAAAACATGTTATTTCTTGAAATTATTTTTTTCATTGTTGTACATTTTGAACATGCAGTATATAAAAGTTATATGTAATTATATTCACACTATCGATCTCCTGTGCTAAATAGTTCTCTTTCGTAGTGATATATTACAATCCATTTGGCTTCTGCAATCTTCTATTTTTGCCTAAACATCAAAGGTAACTATAGCATATGTGCTTGTTTAGTGAGCTACAGGATCATAAATACGTGCTTCTACTATCTCTTCAGCTACAGGAACTTTTCTTAGTTGTGCTGGTTTTGCCTGGGACAGAGTTAATTCTCTTCACAGTAGCTAATTATAGGGCTGTGATTTGGATTTGTGCCAAAACCAGGGTTGACAACACAGGGATGTTTTCACTATAGCTGCACAATGCTTACAGAGAGTCAAGGCCTTTTCTGCTCCTCAAACTACCCTGCCACTGAGGAGGCTGGTGGTGAACAAGGAGCTATGGGGGGACACAGATGGGATACCTGACCCCAACTGTCCAAAGGGATATCCCATACCATATGACATCATGCTCAGCAATTAATGCTGGGGAAAGAAGAAGGAAGGGGGGATTGTTCTTAGTTATGGTGTTTATATTCCAAAGTAACTGCTATGCATGATGGAGCCCTGGTTTCTGGGAGATTGCTGAACACCTGTCTGCTGCTTGGAAGTGACATAAGTAAAAGCCTTTTTGCAAACAGTTCTTGGTAGTAACTATAAACATCGAGGGTTATCACTGCTGGAAGCAGACACTTGTCTGCAAAAATACGCCTTTAATTTCAGAAAATGCAGTTAGTTAGAAGAGACAGATGAAAAATAAAATTACTGAATGCAATTAGTTCCGTTATAGATGAAACCAAGACAGCAATACACCATCTCTCATGTCCTGAGTGATCACTGTAATAGATGGAGCCCAAAGTCATGGACTATATGAACTCAGTGGACATTTTGTGGACTTTTTACAGGGTTTGTCCATAAACTAGGGGGAAGGTTGGGGAGGCTGCTACTAGGGGACTGGCTGGGCATCAGTCAGTTGCTCCATCTCTTGTATTTCTTGGGTTTTATTTCTCTCTGATTTTTCTTTTTCATTACATTTAAAAATTATTAACATTATTATTATTACTATTTTATTTCAGTTATTAAACTGTTCTTATCTCAACCCAGGTGTTTATTTATTTAATTTTAACCTTCCAGTTCCCTTCCCTACCATCCCACTGGTGGAGGGTGTTAGCAAGCAGTTTTGTAATGTTTAGTTGCCAGCTGTGGTTAAATGGCAGCATTAATAAATGACTGATTGCATCAGTTCTGTAAACCATTTTTATTTATTATTTTATAATTAGCCATTCTGTTTTTATTATTTAATATTTATTTATTATGTAAACTTTTTTTTTTTCAAATAAGGCTTGTGTATGCATTTTCAAGGTTTTGTTTTGGTAACTTTTGTATAAAACTGGAAAGCACAATAACAATATATCATTTAAAGTGTCAAAGTGAGTAATTTTTTTAACTCTTTTCAAAACAGTTTTAAAAATGTACATGATTTTCCCTTAGAAGAAAAAATAAGCACAGCATTTTTAAGATAATCTGTATATTCAGAGTTAAAATAGCTCTAAAAGTAAATTTGGGAACCTAGTGCTACCTATACACTTAACTGCAGATACTAGCACACATTCATAATTAATTATGGAGTTAATTTAATTTTTTGATGATGTATTTCAGTAGATTATTCTAAAATAGTTATTGAACTCAGCACAACTACCTGAAAGGATATTGTATTGCGGTGGGTGTTGGTCTCTTCTCCCAGGTGACTAGTGATAGGACAAGAGGAAATGGGTTTAAGTTGTACCAGAGTAAGTTTAGGTTAGGAAATTTTCCTTTACTGAGAATGTGGTTAGGCATTGGAACAGGCTACCTAGGAAGGTGGTAGAATCACCATCCCTGGAAGTCTTTAAAAAACATCTAAATGTGTCACTTCAGGACATGGTTCAGTGTTCCTGATAATATTTAGTAGATGGCTGGACTTGGCGATCCTGAAGGTTGTTTCCAACCTTAATGATTCTATGATTTTAAAGTGAGTTACTACAAATGGGTTTTGGAAACTTCATATGCAGTGGCCAGGTCCAATATGTGCAGACGGTCACAGTGAATATGCACACAGATGGCCAATTCGAGATCTAGAACCTCATCCAAAGACATTGGAAGTCAATAGGAATATTTGAACTGACATCAATGGATGTTGGACTAAGCATCAAGCCAACTGATGGAGAGACAAATCTATCCTTCTTACAGCACAAATACTGTACTGTAGGAGTAGAAAAAGCATGATTAGACTACTTACAGAAGACTGTTCAAAAGTGTTGAAGTGGCTGTTTCTTCATCAAGTAAGTTCCAGATAAACTGTGTACATCCAACTAAATGGTGAAATACAAGATAAATACATCTGTATAATAGGAAATGTATGTTAGCTTTTTGACTTAGTATTAGAAAATGTTAGACATGGAGATGGCTTGTCTCATAGCAGCTTAAAAAGTTAAATCACAGATGTAGATTTTCCTGGCAGAAGAGACCAGGCTTCACTTAACTGTCTGTCCTGTATGCAAAATTCCTAAGAAGGAATGGGGGTTTTTTTGCACATTTTCCCTGCAGATTTTCCAAATAAAATATTTTATACAGCTATATAATTATGCATACGCATTTGTAACTACCAGGGAGTTGAACATTTTGCTTAAAATGTGCTAGAGCTAAATTAGAATGAAATTAAAATAAATGTTACAATTTTATATCTTTGGCAAAACAACCCATACCAAACCAAGTGTCCATGTTTTGCAGAATTGTATTTTACCTTATGTCTGCAACTCCAAATCTGTTCTTCCAAACACTGAGCTAGTGAAATACTTAAGAATTACTATCAATTGAAATAACAGAAGCAGGTAGGTAGCTATTCTTTCCTGTCACGTCAGATGTTTAGGTATGCCTCTGCAGTTATAAAGTGGTACTTTTTAGGTTTGCCTCTGAAGCTTTAGAATGGTACCTACAAGTATGAGGATATATTCTCATGGAATACTCATGGAACATCCTCATTATGTGTCTCACAATATCCCCTTGCTCTCTTTCTTGTAGGCTGTAAAAAAGTTTTTATGAGGAAAATGTTAAGCCTGAAAACCAATTAGTTAGAGTAAAAATTAGAAAAGTCATTATTTCTGAGTGAAAAGAATGGAAGCTCTTGGGGTTTTGGGGTTTGTTTGTTTTGACTCTTAACCTGATTTTTTTGATGACAAAAAAAAACAAAACCAAACCCACAAATGACAGAGACTGGACAGCTCACTTTCTGTCACAGACTTACTGCAGCATTGTATCTCCTACATAGTGGTTGTATGCCAGCTAATGCTGACATAAGGCTGTGATAATGTCATGTCAGCCTACTTAAACAAAAGACAGGGAAATATAAATGAGAAAGAATTATTCAGGTAAGTAAGAAGACATATGGAACAGCCTAAAAGGAGGAACATAAGCTTTAGTTGGTGCTGAAGTTCAGAGTTCAGCTCAAGGCAATGTAAGCCAGGACAATGCATTAGACCAAAGCCTGAAAATCTAGAGATTTGTTTGAACTACAAAAGATGCTGTCTCAAATAAATTAGTCAGTTGGAAGTTAAAAATCACCATGACTTTGAGAGTACTGAGTTTATAGGTACTCTGAATCAGTTTTTCTAGAGCTTTTAAAAGATCAAGTCATGTTAAAATAATAGTTAACTGCTAGTAGCTTTCTCTAAACTTTTGGGTTTGACTTGTTGATTTCTGCCTCATTTACATTAAAACCACATTTTATTCTCTGATTATCATCTATCTCCCAGTTCTGAGTTAACAATTAATTCTGAACAGAAATCTTAAAGATTTTTTTCAGTTTCATTTAAATTTGGGGGGGAGGAAGAGGGGAGAAGGGAATAGTTTCTGTATATCACACTGCTGTTAGCAGTGCTTTAAATATGGGATTAGAATATAAGACAACAGAACAGTCAGTTGGAGGGCTTGTCTGCTGTTACTGAAGTCCCCATGCTGTCCACATATACAACACATTTTCTAGGAGAGTAGCACTGGAAGGCAGGGATGGGGATGGAACAGATGGACAGAGCAGAGTTTAAGACTTAAATGGCATAAGCTCTATATCATCATTCTCCACAGTAAAGCCACAGACCATCTTGAATCTCTTTTTGTAACACCTTTCACAGGAAACCCTTACTGAAATGCACTATGAATTTCTTTAAAAGCTTTCCTGCTTGAGACAGGATTTAGGCTGCTCTCTTCAACAATCATTTTCAGAGATGACTTGAGTAAGGGTAGCAGTGCTGGAAGATTGAAGATGGCAATGACCATCTTTGCCTTGAGAAGCTCCACAATGAGATATAAAAGTGGTTGTAGTAAAAAGAAAAAACAACAACAACAACAAAAAACCACATACACACACACACAAAAGGGGGGGGGGGGGGGGGGAAAAAAAAAACAAAGAAAACACACAAAAACACGACCGAACAGAAGGGGGGGAGGGGGGGGGGGAAAGGAAGAAAAAAACCCTAAACAACACCAACAGTGAAACTGGAAATAAGAGCAGAAAGATGGGTGCAGAGGAGAAAAGGAGACAGTGGACAATGTTTTGAGTAGTTTGGGTTGGGAAAGCTGAATAAAGGTGAAAACAGTAGAAAGAAGGGGGATTATGCAAAGCTTTAAGGTCACTAAACAACATAAACACTGAATAAGGAATAGAAGGAAAAAAATGAATTTCAGAGATGTGATAGAGGAGGCAGTAAGACCGATATAGGCTGAAATTCAGAATTAGAATAGGATTAATCAGCTGGACTTACAAGCACTTACTATAGGATGAATAAGCCAAATTTATTTATAAAGCCAAAAGGGTATGTGAAAGGAGAAAAATAACAAGGGAGAATTGTTTTAAATGGAAATAAAAATCAAGATGTGATAAAATCAAATGGTCATATACCTACAGGAATGAGTTAGAGTACCAGCTTGCTTTTTGCACTTTGAACTCTTAAGGGACTGAACTGTCTCCCACATTATTAAGCTGTTTGAAAAACCCATTGAATGAGCTGAAAAGTTGAAGATGGAAAAAGAAAGTGAATATATTTGAAAATCTAACTTGAAGACTTGTCAGTTACATATAATGGAGTATTTCTAACACATTTCGGATTGTTTTCTCACAAGTGGTCTGCTTTTTTTGTTATCATGCCATTTCTTCTTCATAAATATATATATTCACAAAACATTGCTCTAATGAGGACTGACTTAAAAAAACAGCAGGGATCCTCTTTAGTTGTAAAAATCCCCTCAGCAGTTTCTATTCCGTTCCATTAACATCTAGCTCCTAAGCAGCAAACTAGCATAGTGTAACTTTGCTGTTCTACTCTTGTAACTTCTGTATATGTTGATACATTCCAGTCAAATGTGACAAAAAAGGCCACAGAGTTCTGCAGTTTCTGCCAGCTTTGTGAGAGGAAGGGACCATAAAGAGAAAGACTGCTACATGTGATGACATCCTTATTAGAAAGCAAGAAACCCAAAGTCTCCATAAATCCAGGCTTTATGAGTTCTGTTGCAATACGTTTGTATTGCATTGTATTATATGTATATGTATACATACATAATAAATTAAGAATGAAGAATGACTGGTTTTACATGACAAGTAAAATCAATACCTTTGACAAGATTGAGATCTGTGGCCATATATTGCCCTTAACAAAAATCTTTCCTATTATCTTTTGGGTAACAGTTTAACAGTTCTGGGAATTATTATTAGGTCAATAAGATACCCATTCTTCTGATGTATTTTCTTTAATTACATTGAAGTTTTTGCTTCCTTGATTCATGCTGTCTCTCAAGACTAGCATGCAGAATTGAATGTCTACAGGCATTTCTAGAAAAGACTGTCTCCACCACTTTATCTAAATAATTCCTTCAAATAAAGTCCTCATTGATCATAGGAAAGGGAGGTCAAGTTTTTTATATATATGGTTTATACCTGTTAATTGTACTGTTTCACCAAGTGTAATGCTGCTTCAGTTGATGTGTATACCATCAAAAGGCTGGATTTAATAACTTTACTCTGATTCACAATAGCTTTAATCAGTGGTACTAATCTCAAAGTAAGACACTGTTCATCATAGTAGATATAATCTAATAGTGATGTTTCAATCTGAAGTACATGATCATGTAGCAAAGCCAAATTAAGGACATAGATCCCTCTGGAAATATGTAGTTCGCTCAGTGCTCTGAATTAGGCAAGAGTTTGCTCTGACTGCCTAATTAACACCACAACATGAAACATGTGTTCTTCACTTTAAGTTTAGCAATAAATCTTCTTCCTTCTGAGGTTCTAGGGAACATACTTCCCTAAAGCTACAAGTATTTTTCTTGAGAAAATAAACAGCAACTACTCTGATGGAGAACAAAATCAGTTGTTCAATTTAAATTAATCTAATAATTTTTAACCCTGTTTTTTATGGTCTAACTTTTTAGGATGATCCATATCCACAAGAAAGTGTTTATATATTCAGACTATTAAATTTTCAAAGCTCTCAAATATCTGGTTCATAAATTACCGAAAACACAGCATCAAAGAAAAGGGGATAAAGCAGCAAGTCTTTGGAAGAAATGCTTTATATTTTGAACTTGAAAACATACTCTCAAATCAAATATGTTTTATCACCACAAAAATATTTTATCCCTATGTTTATTTCATGCACTAAATTATCAGTTCTGTCAGCAGAATAGGTTGCAAATGAAGGAATAGAATAAGGGAGTCCAGTGGCCAGGAACAAGAACTATGAAGTATATTTAAAATACACATATATTACTTGAAATAGTAGAAGGTGAATTCTGTAGGTATTCCCAGGTTTATTTTTGTATTAAGGAAGTGAATACTGACAAGATTTTTCTTACATCTAAAGGGCAGAAACCAGTTTAATCACAGGGCTATAAATCCTCTATGACTGTGCTGCATTTTAAAATTATACTACAGTATGCTTCAGTATACCTCAGAGTATTTTAGTAGTATACATCAGCATCATTGTTTAGACATGCTTTTCTCAAACTAGGCTGAAGGATGTCTGTTCTTCTGTATTGATGTAGTGGTTCACACGTGTGGAAGGTAAGCACTTGATGATCATTTAGATACACAGTGATGCTGCAATGCAAATATTTATATAGACTGATAGAAGAGTGGAAAATAGCAGGTTAAAGATTGTGGTTTTTTTCTTAGGTCAACTGGAAGATGAATCTATTAATGTAAAACCAACAAATACTGATGGCAGTACAAAATATACTGGTAGCTGCTGTAAAAATATTTTATTTATACATTAGAATTGATCAGTTAACGTATGTTTTACTGCAACCACCCCACACCACACCAGCTCTGTTCAGTCATCATGTGAGTATAAAATCTAAATTGGATTAATACAACCAAAGTCAGGGAAAGCCAGGATGTATGAAGGTGGCAACCAAACAGTTTATAGAGGAATGAGACAGAAACATAAAAGTAAGTTTTAAAGACACTCTTTCATGCAGAAAGATTTACTAAAATGTTAAAATGACATTTGACTACATGGTGGATCAATTTCTTGCAGGTATGGAGACTGATTGATAGAAATGCACTTTCTTTAGTATATGACTAACTTAAATCAATTACCTTGAATCAGACAGAGAATATTAAGTATCTTGTTAAAGTAGCTAAGGTATCAGGCAGAAGTCAAAGGAAATAGTGGCAATGATGTGAGGGAGCTGGTATAAGTTGTAAATCTGTAAGGGCTGGAAAGGAGGAAAGAAAAAATAAAAGCAACCTCAACTGAATAATGAAGAAGAATAAATCTAATGTGTTACCTACATAGTATAAGATAGTTTATACACACAAAATAAAAAATATGTAGAACCTGGAATATGTAAAGTGGTGTTTGGGCAATGACAAACTACAATACTCTATATTACAGCTTTTTTTGGTGCTTTGTTTTTTTTTTCTTTTTGTTCCAGCTCAGCTTCCCTGACACTTTAGAGGGTGCAGCAGGTCAGCAGTGCAGGGAGCTGTATAGTCCCAATGGCAGTATCTGCAGCATGAGTGCTCCAAGCTGATTTATTTGAAGCTGCTCTAGGAAATGCACCTTCCCTCTCTCTACTACCCAAACCTAAAAGCAAACCAGTTTATTCCATAGGAGAATGCTCATACAGAGTTGCACATAGACTCAGTGTGTGAGGGAAATTGAATTTTTTATTTTTTATTTTTAATTATTTTTTAGCTTTATTTTCTCTTGTAAAACTTGACATCAGGACTATTCATACTTATTGCCAGAGAAATCTGCATCTGTGGGCTCTGATGACAAAACACTGAACCTTCAGCATATTCTTTCAGCTTTTCTTTGTTCCACCTTTCATTCTCTCCCTCTTTTAACTGGTTGTGTCGGCATGGTACAGAAATCTTCTATTTATCTCTGCAAGTTCAGAAATGCTGAAAGAAATTTATCATAGATGCTTATTTTTGTCAAGAAAACTCCCCAGTCCCAAACTTCATGTTAAATGCAGAAACAAGAATTGATCAGCAGCACCAGTTTACCAGCACTGATGCGTTTTGTCTTAAGCAAATAAGGTGTGCAGCAAGACCAGCAAACCACTAGCCGATTTTTTGTTTTCCTGTAAAAACAGCTGATTTACCAATAGAGAGGCTGATGCTCCAACTTTCTGGGGTAAAGGCTCAGGTCAGCCCCATTGCACTTAACACATATTAACAGGGTTGCAGAGGGCGACACAGTTTATGAGTGTGAGAGAATGCTGTGACATGAGTTCCCACACATCCCCATGGCACTGGTGCCCTGGGAGGTTTGCCTACATGATGTGAGCCCCCACTGTGGCTGTCTGCTCCCAAGCACCCATGCCACCTTCAGGATCTCCACGGACCCTGCAGACTGCTAAGGGCTTCATGGTGGACGTCATTTTGCTGCTTATTTAACCTTAGGGAATAGAATGGGTTAAAAAAGCCAGTCCTGTATATTTCTTGTAGCCACATATAGAATCAGTCAGAACACATTCTGAGTGGTTTTAAGAGTGTTTATTTATAACAAGAGCTGGATATGAGTTTTCCATTGGAAAATCACAACAGAAAATGTAGTTGCTGGAAAACCTATTTCTCAGAGAAGCTTTTTATAATGCCAAAAATATATTATCCTTTAAAAAGTCAGCTTAATTTTAATTTTTATCTGAGCCAAAGCAGAGAATTTTAATTTAGTACAAAGACTTCAAACAACAGGCTGCATTTTCTTATGGTACATGGATTTCCTTATGAGGCAAGTAACCCCTCTAGTCCCATCCTTCATACAGGGCAGCATCCCTGCAGTGCTTCATCTTCTGTAATGTCACTTATAGTGCAAAGTTTGATGTGCATATTGTCTCAGAGGGTAAGGAGGGGTGCAGGCAGTCTAGCTTTACAGAACCTATTGCACATTATGTGCACCACAGGAAAATGAAGTTTCATTTCTTAAGTGATTCACATCGCAATGCTTCAGGCCATTCCAAGAAATCAGAATGAAACATTACAGTTTTAGTAATGCCAAAATACTCATTTCCAAAACTGCAGTGAACAGTTTGGATCACATGGGACACTATAATAGGAAACTACTTTTAATTTTTATTTTTTTTTTCTCTGTGAAACAGTTCAGAATAAACTTGCACTAATTCAATGTGTAAATAAAATGGTTGTCACTGGAATTTGCTTTGGGCTTAAAATAGATTTTTACTTTTTTTAATTCACTTTCATTTGTGGTCATTTGTTATCATTCATTTACAAAATATTTAATTTCAAGAATGGTTCATCCTGTTAAACTGTCATGTGAATAAACTGACCTTCCATGTGAGTGGGAATGCAAATAACCTTTAAAGTATGTTTGAAATTATTCTGGTTATGAGACAAGATTTTTCAACAACTCTTCCTGGGCTTGTTTTAGTCCCACGTTTCTAAAACAAGAAAACAAAGAAAACCAGAACATGCATTACTTAATGGATTACAGAGAAAAAAAAGATTTTAAACACATCCCAATTCCTCATCATTGTAATTAACATAAATATATAGGTCATAAACAAATACAAAATGCAAGCTTGTTTGTTCCTGGTTCATTTGAGAGGGGTTGTATTATTTATTTATTTATCTATCATTTAAAGATATGGACATTTAGAGAAATTAGAAAGGATTATATTCATCAAAGGAAACAACATTTTTGAAAAGGAAATGAAATGTCATCATAATGAAAAAAAATGAACAGTGTGGAAATTAATGGCAAAAGCTATGATTGTATTTCTGTTTTCATGCTTGTTTCTTTTGTAATCTTACTATAGTGCCTACTTATTCCATTTATACTATATAAATATATTCACTTTTAAACTTATTTTAAGTCCTAGCTTACATTTTAAAACATAGCTTCTGGGTTTACATTAATGTATTTAATGTACTGTGAAGGTCTTTGTCTTGTATTATTCAGCATAATAGGGATTCTATTTCCATATAGATCCCTAGCAAGCAGCAATGCAAAATATATACAAGATTACTTTTTTTGATTAGCTTGTAAACACCAGAATATTAGTGAATAAATTGTCTAGCAAAAATTTATTTTACAAGAGTTAAAATTACCCCTGAAAAAGTTTAAATAATATGTTAAAATTATTTCAAAGACTAAATTCCATACTAAAGACTTTTTTCATATATAGGTTTCAGAAAGTGTTACTAAATGAAATCTATAGATCAAGACCAAAACCAATCATTTTTCTACTCAGTGAACTAACAGTTTTAATATAACATTTTTGTTCACCAAAAGGCATATTTTCCCATGGCTTAGTTATATTTAATGATCTTCTAGCAAATTCTATTCCTTACTTAGAGATATTGTCTAACCTTTTCCCAGAGAGTATCTCCGCTACTAAGAGAGACCGGGGGAGGAAAGGGGGAGCAAGGTGGAGAATAGGTACAGAGGCTGCATACTGTTCCTGATGTTATAGAGGAGAAATTTAATTAAAATACACCTGCTGTATGTAGTCTGCCAGAATTTAATTATATGAAGTGGCAGATTCTTATGGATGAGAATGGCTATTCTCCTTTTTTTTAACTGGGTGAAGGATAATAATTCAAACCTGTCTGTTGTCCTTTCAAGTTCAGAGCCTTAACATTTGTCAGAGACAGGTTTAGTAAAGGTGCTGTGTCACAGAACACAGTACTAAGGGAGCTTCATTTAGACGCTGTTTTAAGGAGCTTCTCAGTTCTTAAAGTACAGACAGGCTAAAGTAATGTCCACAATTTGAAACAGGATGAATAAAAAGGATTTTTGACTATTCTGAACAAGTCATCAGTTGCTTCCAGAAAAGAAATCTAAGGATTAATTAATTGACTTTTCCCTTCGTAACAGCACACACTTTTCTTACTTGTCTATTCTATTCCCTGGGGGTCTGACATGGCTTTTTAGATCAGTCAGCACAAGACTAATAGTGCTTTGAACCTTTTCATGTTAAAGACTACCCTTGGTTAACTTCAGCACAGCAAGTGATAACCAATGCACGTGATAAACTACAGTTTGGCAGATATGACAGATGCCGAGTTAAAAACTTCCAAAGCACAAAGATAAGGAATAGAGAAGGACTGGATAGGACTTTTGAGTATTGTTCATAATCTTCTCCTTCTCAGCGATCTTCCTATCCAAATCTTATTGGCATCAAAACCAGGAATGAAAATCTTTATTGTATGATCCACTGACAGGTTATTTTTATCTAGTGTCTCAGGAGACTAGAAAAATCAAATCATGTATAATAGAAGGGGTCAGGAAAAGAGATACCAAAAATACTCTCAATAACTCAGTAAAGGGTATTATTTTACATTTAAATTTACCTGTCATAATGCAGAATATGCTAATATATTTCTTACACAGTCATATAACTAACCTTTTAATAGTTTATATACCTTTGAAAGTAACTAATAGCAATTTAAATAGCTAACACCTATATCTGGTAAAACTACAGAAGAGAAAAATACATTTTAGTAATGATAATGCATTAGTAAAGTAAACATGAATTGTCAGGTCATTGCATAAACAATGTTAATGAGGCAGTGTACATGTTGCTATGCTACTGTCCTTAGGTACAGTCCAAATATTTTTTGCAGTAGTGTATCAACTGTAACTCCACTCTAGCATGTACATGTAGAGAAACCACAAGTGATGCCAATAGCTACTTTGCTCAGCCTCTTCTTAGCACCTTCTGGGGACAAGTATGATAATAAGAAAATAACACTTCACCACTTCCACTGTCTTGGTGTAACAGTGTAAGATATTTATAAAAGAGATATGTACTTAAGAAAAAAACAAAAATTATATTATCTTTTATTAATATTTTAAAGCCTTTTAAGATTAAAACAGTTAATCAAGTTTTCATATGGTTACCAGTGCCAGGTGAGGTTCAAGTGTCATATTCTTGTCTGCCCCCACCCCCAACCTGTACACTTTTAGGCTTCTCTGTACTGTGATGCAAAGAGATGGTATGTGTTTTCTTTTATAAAATATAGCTATAATATTTTCCATCTCACACATAACTGAAGTCTCCTTTAGGTGACAGTTTATCCATTTCAAGAATTTAAAACCCACTGGCGTGAGCTAAATTCTTTTGCTAATCAACTCTCCTTTGCTTAGTAAACCATGACTACCCACCACAATACTGGACTCACCAGCCAGTGTGACCCAAGGACAAGATTTTGTCGTTAAAAGCCACTAACAGTTGCTTTTACAGTTCTGTCCTGTTCCACTCACCAACTAGTATGTTTAGATGTAAATTTACTTCTTGATTTAAGATGTTCTGCGACTGTGAAAATCTTAGACTAATCTGGTCTCTACAGATCCTTCAATGAGATGAACAGATAATGAAGTGGAAATGGAATAATACACTTCCAATTAAATCTTGGTACAAGCTCATCTGCCTAGAAAAAAAATCTTTTCTAAAGCATATTATTTAGTGACATGTTTTTTCTGCATTGTAACATTATTCTAACACAGTATTCCTTATGCAGTTATCACATTTGTTGAATTACTGCTCTACAGGCAAAAATTCACCAGCTTTAGGAAAGGTACTCAGTGAAATCTCAGAGTAATCTTCATATGAAGTAAAGAACAATGTTCTTATCACTAGCAAAAACAAGGTAAATCCCAAATTTGGAAAATAAAATGCAATGCAGGAGGAGATGTTAATCTATGCCCAAAGCTCAACTAGGGTCTTCCGAGCATGCAAGTGGGGCACTGAAACCTTATGTTATTTTGCAGTAATCTCAAACCAGACCTACCAACTTTATATCAAAGAAGAGTTGGTACAAATCTCTAGAAAACTGAAAAAACAGATTTTCATATATTTATTGTTAAAAACACTTGTTTTGTTAGAACCAGTAGGTTAGTCTTGTCTAGGCTTTGTAGCTTAATCATTTCAGTGGTATTAGAATCAGTTTATGCTAGTTCACTATCTGCGTTTGTAGAACAGATTTCTAAATTTTGTAGCTTGATTTAGACTTGCAGATTATACCAGGTAGGCAATTAGAACTGCTAAAATCGTTTCTTTTCCTTGATCATAAATGAAGGTTCTTCTCAATCAGCTCCAAAAAACTGTGTATGAAATTATCATCAAGGTCTTGAAAAGCACTGGCTAGACATTAGACCCCTAAATGTAAGGCTATGGGCAGCTCTAGAAGTCTATCATTTTTGTTCTTCAGTGTTCACTGTGATTTGAAAATGTTATTGGAAGCCTTCTTATCAAGGACACATTGCTGGGAAAACAGCTGATTTTTTAACTGTTTGTTATAGGAAGATTTCTATGCAAGGTTTTGGTCATCTGTTAATTGCCTTAACAGAAATCAGATCTTTGAATAATGCTAAGTGAATATTTTTAACATCTAATAATTATGCAAGGCTGAGAGGTGCTAGCAAAGGATCTGGCTAGTTTTATAAGAGATGTGAGTTGAATCATTTAACCAGGAGCTGAAATTGCCAGGCTGCTTTTCTAAGGGGTGATGCATACTAGGCATTCCATTCTTCCACACCCTTTATGGAAACAGTCCTGTCAGACTTAAAAATATATGGATGGCACACTCAGACATCACCTCAGCCTGTCATGTGATTATGTTGAACATATCAAACCATTCTGATACACACACAGAAGGGCAAATAGAATGACCACTGTCCTGAGGATCACAATTAAGGAGAGTATCCTGATGGACGAGTTCCTTTTGCATTGTAGGTCCTGAATGGAGAGGCAAATATAGAGCTTTGAGGATCAGATACAGAAACTGTATTCAGAACATAGCTGCGGGTATCAGCCATTCTGTGCAAGCAACACTGTTAACAAGTTTTTAATAGAGGATGGCAAGCTGAATGCTGTACACGAAAGTAAATTGGTTATGCCAATACAGATGAGCAAAACTCATAATGATGAAGGGGACAGTCTGAATAAAGATGAAGTAGTATTTGACCCACAATAATAAACAATGGACAAAAGTGTACAAATATTAATAGATTATGCCATTTGAAAGGTTTTATTTAATTATAATATTTTTTCATGCTTTTTAATATTCAAAATAGTATCTTAATTTATAGCTTAGTCTATGTTTATAAAAACAGAAATCTTAAACAGATCTTTTATTTTCTCACAAGAAAACCTTCATATGCCTTTAGTATCAGTGATAGGAAATTTCATTTCCTGAACTGGTCAGAAATCACTGTTGAATTATCTACAACTGATAACTTGAAACCATTCTTTTCATTGCAAGCAGCTTCATGTCTGAGATTTTTTTTTTGCCTGTCTTCACTTGTCTCTTGCAATTAGGGTGATTTTTTTGATAGAAGATCCTCTTTCTTTCTAGGACATATTTGGTACAATGCTCTCACAGCTTATCTTTTGTAAAAGTGTATTTAAAATTTCATTTTCCACAAAAAAAAGGAAACACAGAGCTCCCATCTAAGTAGTTTATTGAAACATGCTCCCTTCTCTTCACCTGGAAAAAGATATTTTGACTGAGGTTTTCAGATTTTTGTTTTTATATTCCAGGGTCTGTGTTTGCAAGATACAGTAAGTTATTCTTGTGTGTATATATATAGATAGATATATAAAAAAAAAATCTAATAAAACTGCCTCATCTTTGTCAATATATTGATACTTCTCCCATGCTCTGTATATTTCAAATGCCTTACAGAATGTGATACGAGAATTATCTCCTGAAATACATTATTTCTCCTGCTATATAGGAAAGCATTCAAACATTAAGATTAATGAAAGCAAGAAAAGAGTTTGGAAAAAGTAGTAATAAACAACCAGTTAGAGTAATGGAAATTATTTTTTTCTGCAACAGAGGAAAAACGGCATATAAGCATATCTCAGAATATTAATTTCTTGTGTGCTATCTTCCAGAAAAAACATATATGTTTATTGTCTCTTGTTCAAAGCGGATTTAGTCACTGAACACTAAAGCTTAATGACAGTTTAAATTAACATATCTTTTGAAAGTGACTCTTTGGTACTTAGGACTGAAAATATAAGGCACATTGGAAATACTATTATTTTAACTACTGGAATAATCAACACTTCTGGGTCTTATCTGTTGAAGGTGTTTCATAGAGAAGAATAATTTTATGAAGACCATGCATCTTTTACTTCATATACAGCTGGGACTGAGGATCTTAAGGGTCTTTTACAACTTAGTGATTCTATAATGTCTCTGGATTCTATCCTGTCTCTGGATTTTCATTTTCTCTTCATTTTAGCCTCCTCAAAGGATGAGAAAATCAGCCTGAGATCTCTGTCTTCTAGTTAGAGTTCTTTAACTAGTTGAATACTAAATGAAATTTTGTCACTAACCACACTTGAAAAAATAAAAAAAAATCAGCCAATTTTTGAAGAGACTTCCAACAGCATCTTGGCCTGTATGAAAAATATTGTGGCCAACAGGAGTAGGGAAGTGATTGTGCCCCTGTACTTGGAACTGGTGAGGGTGCAACTCAAGCACTGTGTTCAGTTTCAGGTGCCACAGTTTAAGAAAGACATTGAGGTGCTGGAGTGGGTCCAGAGAAGGGCAACGTAGCTGGTGAGGGGTCTAGAGAGCATGTCTTATGAGGAGTGGCTGAGGAGAAAAAGGTTGTTTAGTCTGGAGAAGAGGAGGCTGAGGGGAGACCTTATTGCTCTCTACAGCTACCTGAAAGGAGGTTATAGTTAAGTGGTCTCTTCTCCCAGGTAAGTAGTGATAGGACAAGAGGAAAGGGGTTTAAGTTGTTCCAGGGGAGGTTCAGATTGGAGATTAGGAAAAAATTCTATACAGAAAGAGTGATGAAACATTGGAACAGGCTGTCCAGGGATGGGGTGGAATCATCATCCCTGGAGTTGTTCAAAAGACACCTGTAGACATGGCACTTTAGGACATGGTTTAGTGGTCATGATAATGTTGGATCTCAGAGATCTTTTCCAAGTGGAATGATTCTGTGATTCTATGATTCTAATTTTACTACCAAAGACTGAGGGGGACACCAAGATTGACAATAATTAGAGGTTTTTGAGATTCTAAGTTGATCTTGGGTGAATAATTCCACATATACCTAATACTCAGAATGCTCCCCCGAAAAAAAAAAAAAAAAAAAATCAATTCCAGACCTGTATGATAGGGGTAGATTGAATGGTTTATCTTCAGAGACATACTAGAAAGTACTCAGATTCTACACTGATGATGGCTGAAATACTTCATTTCAATGAGGGTTTCTAGAAACCCAGCAAAGGTAAAGTACATAGGACATTAATTTCTTTCATATCTGGACTAGACTTTTTTGTTCTACTGACAAAAAGTCAGCAAGAAATAGACCAGTTTTTAAAACTGATGTGGACCAGACTTATCCCAGGTAGTCAGTTTTAATATAGCAATCGTGTTTGTACCAGATCAATAGCTCTGGGACAGTCACTCTCAGAATTATAGTCATGTATGTTAAGCAACACTTCCATTGAGATGATGAACAGTAACCGAACAGTAAGCTAATAAAATGACCGACCTTTTTAATAAAAAAGCCCAATTATGATCCCATTAGAAAATGAAGAGATAAGTAAAAGGTAATGAAGGCAGGTATAGCAGCAAATAGGTCCGAGAGAGCCTTTTAAAAGAGAACTTTCTATTGTTTTTATGTAGAGGAGGGGTAAGGCAATGATCAATATAGGTGACAGGAAAAATAGTTTGTATATTTCCTGTTTCACCACAGTAATAACATAATAATGATATTAAAATAATGATGATAGCATAATTACCTCAGTCATTTTGCATAGTTGTCTGAAAATATCCTTACACCTATAGCTATAGACTTCTTAACTTCATTTTTTTTGGTCCTTCTACCCAGGGATCACTCAAACCTTATATAACCTGCTGACAGGTTCAATCTTTTGACTTTTTTTTTGTTCTTTTTTTTTTGTAGAAATACAATTATACGTCAGAATTTAGACAATTTTTCAATTTATTCCAGTGTTGATTTTCCCCCTCAGGTTTACTACTCTTCCCTTTGTTTGAAACAATCTAAGATCCCTTTTTGTCTCTTTAGGCACTGAAAATCCTTTTTTCTTGTTTTCATACTTCATTTGTTTCAAGTAACATTCCAGACTAAGAAGTCTGAAGGTAACTTACTTACTGTGGTCACTGGTGCAGCTTGTGGCATCCTCAAAATCTTGCTTTTGTGCAAAAAGGTAACATATACATAAATAAAATAATTCATTAGTATATATGACATCATAATAACCTAATCCGGGAATAGTTACTAGTGCAGATCTGATTATTACAGAAAAAGAAATAAAAATAAAGATATTAATATCTCTACAAAGAAAGATACTTAGTAACAATACTACAGTTAAATTTGTTATATGCACATTTCCTAGTATCTAATTCTTTCCCTGTCATATGGTCCCTTTTCCACTGCTCCTCTGGGTTTTAAGGTTGATGGCATTAGCTTAATGTGTGTGTGTTGCAGCAAGATTTCATCATCTGGAGTCTTTTGCTGGGAGGAATATGATGTTGATAGATTCTTCCCCCTTACTTCAGGATCTGACTTGGGATGTTTTTATATATTTGTTAGCATACTACTACATTTTGCCATTTCTTATTTGGTCTTCAACTTTACTTTATGTCTGATTTTATGACTTACATTTTCTTTTACCTATATTAGATACCATTTTTTTAATCTCTTTCTCTTCTATCCATAAAGCCAGTTTGTCCCTCTCCACCTTTTCTTTAGGTGACATTTCTGAGTCATTTATGGCTATGAGGTCTGAAGTCCCAGACTATGCTGAAGGCAGTATGAGTATTTTCAGGTCTGAGGAGTCTTAAACAAGTGTTTTCCCTGGACCAAAGCATCTCTCACTCTACCTCATATTTGCTAAGATTAACCTCATAGATTTGATTGGCTTTTCCTTGAACAGCTCAGAAGTCCCATGTGAAAATTTCAAACTAAAACAGTCACCTTCCAATAAGGTTTAGTTAGAAACTATATTCTTCACCGTAAGCTCTTCCTACACAGTGCCTTTGATAGTTATCTGTTAAGACATTTATAGTTTCTTTTGTGAAAACCTGACCTGCAAAAGCTTTTCCTAATATCTTCATTCTGTAAAACATATTTCATATCTTTATTCCAACTATCTTGTCCCTATTTTTTATTAAAAACAAACTACTTAAAGATACATCAAAACTCTTAATTCTGAAAGGCTGGCCAGCCACACAACACTTGACCCTAGGATGGTCAAAATAAGCTAGGCACAGCCACAACATGAACACTTTTTTTTCATAATACTATCATACTAATGGATAGAATGAATGCTGTGAAAAACAGAGAAAAGGGTTATCATCAACAAAAGATTTGGATGCATACAGATTAACAATCCTGTAGTCGGTCTCTGCTGACATATAACTTCCTTTGATAAATTTACAAACAAGCATTGCTTCTTAGCAGTAATAAGTTTCTCATAGGGAAAGTTGTGTTTATACTCTAATTATTCAAGTGCATTGTAAGTATGGGAGAGAGAATTCCAGAAACATCCTTTACTCTAACATTGTTTACCAATTGAGACCCATGTCAATCCTATTTTCACCACCACTACTACTACTCCCTTATCTAGGAAGCAATAATTTAATTAAATGGTGTTGACTGCCTCATCTGTAATAGAAGTTGTAACAGCAAGTGCTGCAATTATTACTAGTTTGTGAAAATGGGCTTTATGGACTGCATTATGAAGCAGAACAATTCAAAACTTGTTCTTTCTTTTTAATATGTTCCACAGAGAATAACTCACATAGCTTAGTTCTAGATGATAAATTTTTCAATGTCATCCAAAAATTTGTTTTCATTACACAGTTTATATGAGTAAAAGCTTTAAGAGTCCTTTTTTTTTTTTTTTTTTTCCTCCGAGGATGAAGAAATAGAAAGACTTTTATTACAGATATTGCCAGGATGAATTCTGAATTATATTCTGAAATAAAAATAAATACATGACTTCCACCTTGTAAGATATGATAAATCAGATATTCTTAAGATGTCAATTAGAATAAAATTATTTAAGCTTCTAATGAATGTTTGCTATAGTCTATTACTTTGCCTCATTCTGAGCTTGTCATTTGATGTTTATTTGAAGTTTGTTGGACTTCAATTTCCACTTGAAATTGTATATAACTAAATTTATTAATAAAATCTAATTTCATAAGTAAGCACTCATGTTAATTGAATAAATCTTCAGTATCAAAGCAGTAGAAGTAGAAAGTAATTCTATAGTAGGTTATTTCTCAGTCATCATGTATCTTACCTTGAAACAATAGTTACTGGCCTCTATCAGGAGCCTGCTACCAGACTAAACATGATACAGAGTTGACACTCTCTGTTCTTAGAGTGCAATGTTTTTCTTTTACAGCTTGAAATAGATAGCATCAGGTTTTCATTACCTTTCATATTTTTTTGTATTGAAAGCTAAGAATAGTTCAACCCATGTGTTTTCCAGCACTGAAGAAAAGCAGCAAGAAAAACAGAAAGGAATCTATTCTACAGTATGCATCTCTTTTAAAGACATCCTGTGTCGTGGGAGGGGTGTGATTCATGCCAGTTGTAGTTAAACTAAGAATTAAATTATGACCATTATAGGAAGACCTTGCCTCTCACATTCATTGAAGAGAGAGGATGAAATAATCACTGTTTGGCAATGTACAGCTGTGGCATTGAGCCCATATGTATAAAGATGAGAGAGAGTCTGATTCTAAATGAGATATTTGTGTTTCATTGCATGTTATAAATACTGCATATGGAGCTTTCAATTAATTTTCTCCTTTAAAATTAGTCTTGCTTTTGAGAGAAATATTTCTTATCCCCTTACATAAATATTTCTAATAAACTGCAAATAAAAACATCAATATTTACCCCTATAGCCTCTGCTCTCTTATAAACTGTATTTTCAACCACTGTGAAATTGCAGCTTTCTTTTAACTTATCTCACTGAGAAATTTGGAAATATATATATATAAAGGGAATAAAAAGTCTGTAATTTCTTGATTGCATCCATAAAGACCAGTGTGGGCAATGAGATGAGTATCTGCAGGACGTTTTTAATTGTTAATCATATATAGGACATATTCTTCATTTCTACCCTGTTTGTGATATGACAGAGAAACCTGTCTTCTGCTAATACAGAACTTGAAGTGACACTATTTTCTTATGGAAAATGAACACTGCATTCTCCTCTCAGATTTTCCAAGTCAGTTCAACAGGAAATGAAGTCACATTCTCAAGTGAGCAAACTGTAAGCACAACAATTGCCTTTTAAAAGGTATTATATTTCCATTTATAAAACATGGCAGAATTTTCACTTTTTAACCAAGCATTTTGTGAAAACATCTTATGAATGTGTAAACCTTTCTAATAAGTGGAGCTAGGTAATTTCTTTTGTAATAATGGATGTCATTGTATAGAATACAGAGGAGAGAACAGAGAGGGATTTGTAATAGTAAGAATAAACCATAATACCTGTTATGCTGTGAAACAAGGGTATTTCATGTTAGAACCATTAAAAGTCTGAAATCTTATTTTAACAAGTAGTTAGTTTATTTTAATTAATGTTTCTGAGAAAAGCTTCCAGGAAAAACAAATACAGAGCTTAGTGAATAAGTTTTCCAAGTGTTTATGTATTAGTCTATTTTCTCCATTAAGTGATAACTGATGATCATTCTCATTAAATAAAACCATCCTAAAAGTGATGCATCAAAAATCAGTTAAAAAACCCACAAAAATATTGTGATTTTTTTTTAATGCTTCCTCTGTTTTTTTCTGAACATCTGATCAGAATTCAGACTAGCTTTTATCTGGACCTGGTACTTGATCATTTGTGCCTGAGTTTTGTTGAGTGTATTACATGTGTAGTCCAGACATCCAAGATCAACAACTAGATGTAATTTCTTTATGTCTCCTGAAAATGCAGGATTTCTGAGACCTCTAAATCCATTTGAGAACTCTAACTCTATTCAAAGGCCCAGAAGATATGCCCCTCCCAAAACATGTCCCCTCTGCAGTCGCACATAAGAAAACCATGGAACAATACATCATACAGCATCAAAAAGTAGTGTCAGCCTTCACTTTGCCTTATTGCCTTCCTGAAATTAGTGTACCTTGTGCTTACACAACGCCTGGGCTCCCTGCAAAACCAGGCAACTATCATTCAACATTGAATCTGCACATATTCATTGTAAGTTTATCTGTTTAAACATCCATTTTCCTTGTTTGCTTTCCTAGTGTTATGCCTTTTCACATAGGACTCTCCTGGCAGATGATCCTGTGTCTGCAGATGACTGTTAAGACAACTCATGTTCCTTTCACAGTGAAAGCATTTCTACTGGTCTTTCATTAAGGATGGGAAGGACAAGATGTAGGAAAAAAAATCCTCTTAAAATCCATTATTCTGCTCTGATACATAACCACTACCATATTACAGCTTGTATGGTGCATGAGACACTCCCTCAACAATGTCTACAGATGCTTTCTGTCAGCAGGGAGGATTGCTATTGATGGAATTCCTGCAGCTTTGTGGTTTGTCTCTCTGTTATTGTTGGACAGTTACTAAACAAGACTTAAATCCAGAGAAGGTGTGCTGCATGTTGAAATTAAGATGTAGAGACAGGATGTCACAGAGAGAGGTTACAGACTGAATTCCATAACTTCTGTACCAGTCCTAGTAAACCAGGCTGTTGGATTATTCCTTCCCACCTACTGTAGCGCTTCATGCAGAAAACAAATTAATTTCTTTTAAAATCTGAATCCTTTAGTGATAATACAAGTACAAGCCAAGCACTGACAATCTTTCCCAGCTTTGTTCTGTTTTTATCATATAATATCACATTCTGAAATTCTGCTATTATGGTAAATTCAATAGAACACTCTGAGAAATGCTATTTTGGTTGAATCACTGAAAAAGTCAAGTCATGAAGCAATTGACTGAAAAGGCTTCTGAAAGTGGCAACCACAAAAAATTTTACAGCAGTAGGAAAGTAGGCATACTAGAAAAAGTAAAAAGTTACATAGTATTGAACTGCTGGGAGAGTGTTACAGTGTAAAATAGAGACCCATCAATGAAACATTTAAATAAATTCCTCTCTAATATTTTATGACTGAAAAAACACCCCACATAATGAATTGAATTGCAATCATGTCAATGATGTTAGTGCTGATAATGACTGTGGTGAAGGGTATATTGTATGTAGAAACGGATAACATACATTAATGAATTTTAAAAGTTGCTGTATGTTACAATATAACCTAGCTGCTTTCCTTTGAACATTTTCCACATTAACTCAATACTTCTCATGTTTGAATGTCAGGACACCAATCATATTTAGATAACATAAGGGTTACTTAACCTTAAGACTTATAAATTTCTAAGTTTGGGGTTGGTTTTTTTTTTTTTCCTTGCTCTTTTTACACAGATTAAGTTCAAAATGACAGCATTAGCTTATAACAGTTGGTATGTATTGTTTTAAATATGTAGAAAAAAATAATGTTTTTAGTTAAAAACTTTATCCAATTGGTCAAAAATAATTTTAGTTTCTTGAACTGTTGAATAAATTTAGGTTTTTTTCCCCATTCTACTTGCAAGAAATCAGAAAATTTTATTGAGGCATTTGGCATAGGGAAATTTATTAAAATGAAGATCATCATGGATTTTACAATGCAAGTTCACATGTCTATTATTTCATTGCATTTCATGGCAAATTAGGCCTTTTTTTTTTTTTTTCCCCATTTTTTTCCTATATAAAAGAATATACATTACTGTATGAATATCTTAATTTTTTGTATTCTTTTTAGCAAAGAAACTGAGAGGTTGGTTGTTTTGCTTTTCTCTTTTAATATAGTGTATCTCCATTTGTGTACTGTCTACAATGAATTGAATCCATTGGATTTTTTACACGTTATAATGGTTTAAATGGGATATATATAAAAAAGTGATCAAATGAGAGCTCATAATTACTTTTTGATCTTTTAAATCTTCCTGGGAAAATGGCAATTTGTTTTCTTTTTAATTTCTTTTCTAATACTTTAAAACTACTTGCTTTTTTTGATGCTTTTACTCTCAGTCACTGCCACTGGGTTTTGTTCTATTCTGGTTCTGCCTTTGTCATCTTCTTTTTCAAGTTTCTCCATGTTCTAGTCTGTGAGTTACTCACTGCAAGTTTGTCCCTGGAAGAAACATCGTAGGGAGGACTGTTAAAAACAAGTTGTCAGTCTTTGTAATGACCTAGTTGCTTTCATCTTTTCTGTTGAAAGGGTATAAAGGAGTGCTTTTATTGGGTTGGGTAACTTGGCTTAAGGACTTTATTTAGTACACCAATGAGGGCTTTTATCATTTTCCCCTGCATTTTATTGAGGATATTATTCTGAAGAAGTTCTGAGCTCAAATTTGTTCTATTAAAATGTACTCCAGTCTGTGCTTAGGGAGAATATAAGTACAGTTACACCAGATCAGTGCATTTTTAGTTAACATTCCATTAGAACAGTGGTCCCTATTTTTAAGTACATTGACCATGTCTTTACAGTTGCATTATTTTATTTTGTTCCTTTATACTACTGTCAGCCTATAGTTTTGCTTTTGTCTTTTTCCTTAGAGATGTGAACATTCATTGATACATGGCTGTTGCATATGTGCAAGACTGTTCAATTAATGAACTTCTAGATTTATACTGATTATCTCTATTAATTATACAGATAAGTGCCTGCATTTTAGTGACTTTCTTTGAACATTTTGCTTCTCAGTGACTGAGGTAACTTGAAAATGCTATGAAGGCAAATAAAAACTTCATGTAATATACAGGTGATATTTGTTTTGTAAGATTTCATATACTTGCAACATAGAGGTGTGGGAATGTTTTGTATTGTTTCTTATAATCCACGGAGTTGTATATGACATGACACTATTATTGTAAAAAAAGCAAATCTTTACCTTTAAAGGAAGAGTATAATCATAGGAATGAAGATTTTTTTTTCCAGTATCTATGTCCCTAATTTTATATAGCACATGGGTTTGAATTAGACCAAACACTCTCTTCCATAACTAAAATTTACCAGAAGGTACCAAAACCTCAAACACCTATGCAAAAAAAACCTAATGGGAAAAACATGTTAGCTTTAGCTTTCTAGAGGTACAAGTGATTATTTGCACTGTGGTTTGGCTACACTGTAAGAAATACATTAAACAGGCCTCATCCACATAAAATCTGGATTTCTAACAAATTTTAAGCTGAACATTTTTACTCCAAGTCACTAATGACTTCTGAAAATTTTAATCTTATGAAACTGTAATTCTATTCATTGCAGAATAATGCCTTTCTTTTCTTTTTCCAAACACACAGGGTATGATTTATGAATGTCAAGTTAGAATGTTCATAGAGAAATGTGTATACCTTTGTTTGATAAACAAGATTTGCCTAAAAACGTCACATCCATCCAACTTGTTCTCTCCAGAAATCCTGCTGGAAAACAACTGATATAAAATCCTAAAATACTAGAAAAAAAAAAAAAATCTGCTTCAGGTCCCCATTTATGCACATTGGGTGAAAGCCAGTACTAAAGGCAATGGTGCTATTATTACAGAGCTGGACTTGGCCCAGATGTCTGTTCTGTTTACACATGCGAAAGCCCATTAAAATTATGCTGCTTGCAATGAAATAAATGGAGGCCAAAATACTGTTCTTTTCATGGAACTTAATTTGAACTTCATGTAAAAGTTGTCTACTGTATCAATTGTATCATCCTATTCGGACAAGACATACAAGGTCTATGTTAGTATAAGGAGCAAGAAATCTTTTAACTGCTTAACTAAAGTATTAATGTTTTTAGTTTGCAGCTGGATGATAGATTCATGCATAGGGCATAATGACTGGGTTAAAACTGCAAATGTGACAAAGTTATAATATACTCTTTTGCAGTGTAAGAGACAGAATTACAGAAAGAATTTAGAGGAAAATGACAGTCTAATAAAAACCCATATTGTTAGCAACACCTGTAATTTCAGTTGACTAGAGAAAAAAAGATTGCAAGAATGACAGCCATGTAAAACAGTTTTATGTTCATTAAGAGAGGTGAGGATCAGAGTTTAGGCAGGAATCTGGCAGTGCAGACCATAGTAAAAATTTAGATCCTGGAGCTGCTCACTTGCAGAACAGATGAAGTGCTGGATTATTGGTTGAAGAAGAAATCAAGTTGTTGACATTGTTTTAGAAATGGAAACTGCATGATTACAATAACACGTACAGAAAAGCAAAATTATAATTTCTACCACTTCTATGTACTAGTATATGATGGGGGAAAATGCAGAATGTCTTTGTTTAATCTACACTCATTGTACAAATTTTCATTACACATTAAATAAGAATATATTACTCCTGCCTGCAGAGTCTACCAAATTTCTATTTTATCTGAGAAGGTTATAATTAAGTGCCACTTGATAAAGAAAGCATCTTGAAGCTTCCTTATGTGAAATAAGACTAGGAAGGCTGTAAAGTCTGAATATAATAGACAAATAGAATGATATTTATGTATATAAACTTGAGAAAGGTGACAGGTATCTGTGGTGAAATTTCTTTTGGTGGGAAGTGCTTCTCTGCCATTATATGTTTTTGCTATAAGTGGACTTCAGCAAAAAGCCTTTCATGACCTCTTGGAAGTAAATCCCTGTTTTGTTCCTCGAGCTGGAACTGGCAAGACATAGATTGCTGTGGCAGAAGTCCCTAAAAGAACACATCTTCCTATAATGTAGACAAGACTGATGACCTCTGCTGATTTGCTGGTGGAAGCATCTGCTCTCACATCAGGGGCTCCTCATTACCTGTCCCTGCACACACCAGTAATGATTTTCACAGGAAAGGAAGCTGAGGACAAAAGCATGAAATTAAGCCATTAAGAAAATATAGTGGTAATAACAGTAGATTTCAAGGAGATTAGAAATATGATCCTGATTTATAAATGAGCTGATTTTCACTAGAAGTGATATTAGTAGAGAAGATGCTTCAGGTTCTTTTAATCTTGAACTGAAGTTTTCCTTTTCTTCTCTTTCCCTCTCCCCTATTAAGAAATACCCTCCAGTGAAAGCAAATACTTTTGCTTGGGGAAAGTTCAAGCATTGTTGAATACTGTAAATAATGTTATTCATGTTTCTTGGGAATCAGCTCAAGACTAATTCTTGTCTGACAAAATACTGCAGTGCCTCCCAGGAATCCTAGTTTCCTCATCCTCATACTCCTGTTCTCCACTGTGGCCTCACCACAGAAACCAGCATGCAGCACAGAAGCTTTGGCAGATGCAGATAATGTGAGCTGCAATAAAAGAAGTTACAATTTTCTCTTCACTACTTTTAGGCTAACAAATTGCTTTCCAGAGCAATATTCAGCTAATGCATTTGTTTCACATGGTAGTTCACTGAATAGTGAGGGACTTCAACACATTTACAAATGTTTTGCTGAGTCAGAGCAACATCCATATCTTCTAAGAGCACTCTGACAATTCTTCCTTCTAATTTAAATTTTTATATATAGTAGTATTTTCACAAAAACATTGGAAGACTGACATTCATGACCTCTTCCTAGTTTAAGCTGATCCTGTAGATTGCTACTCTGCATCTATACTGGGAGATATTCTCCTCTATTAACCTACTGAAAGTGTTAAAATGCTGGTCCTTTGTGAAAAAGATTTCCAACT
>JANIJG010010951.1:0-14487 GCA_024611175.1 Megaceryle torquata | reverse complement strand
AATATTTCCAACTTGCAATCATGGTTATTTGTTCTTTTCAAAGAATTATATCTGTATATATAATATATATGAAACTATGTATGATATCTAACATTTTTCAGTGTTTTTATGGGTCTTTAATAATAAGATATACCTGTTAGGTATAACAGGTGTTTGTAGGGCAGATTGTAATGGCCTAGTCTCTGAGTATGTGCAGTATCACAGCTGCAAGTATAACTTGGTAAAACAAAGCACTGATTATTTTTTCTATTTAATGTATCATTTCTAATGGGGTAGAAAGAAGCTGAAAAACCAAGTAATGTATTCAAATCAGCTTAAAATTTAAGTAATATATTGTTAAATTGGATATTTAGAAGAGATCTATCTTAGGGTCCTGAGGGAACTGGTGGATGAAGTTGCTAAGCTGCTTTCTATCATAGTTAAAAAGTCATTGCAGTCTGGTGAAGTTCCCATTGATTGGAAAAGGGGAATCATTACCTGCATTTTCAAAAAAGGAAGAATTGAAGACTTGGGAAACTACAGACCAGTGAGTCTCACCACTGTGCCCAGGAAGATTATGGTGCAGATCCTCCTGAAGGATCTGCTAAGGCATATGGAAAATAAGAATGTGATTGGTAGCAACCAGCATGGCTTCACCAAGGGTAAATCATGCTGAAAAAATTTGGTGCCCTTTTACAGTGGAGTTACAGCGTTGGTGAATAAGGAAATAACAACTAATGACATCTACCTCGACTTGTGCAAGGAGTTATCTGGATGCTTGCACTCAAAGATTTGCAGTCAATGGCTTGATGTCCCAGTGGAGACCAGTGACAAGTGGTGTTCCTCAGAGATTGGTACTGGGACTGGTGTTGTTTAACATCATCAGTGACATGGACATCGTGATTGAGTGCACCCTCAGCAAGTCTGCTGACAACACCAGGCTGTGTGGTGTGGTCACACAATGCAGGGAAGATAAAGACATTTAGCAATTAAATTCCCTTTTTTTTTTTTTTTTTTGTGATCACACAAATCTGAAGAATTGCTTGCTGTAACATTTCTGTGTAAACACAAATATATCTGTACATTTTACAAGACACATCAATAAGTAAGAAACAGTTTTTGTAGAGATTAAATGTATGCAACATCTCTCACATCCACAAACAGCATTTGGAAAGTGAAAAAGCACAGCTACTGAGTCACTATGGGATACAGTACTACTGTTAGTAGCAAAATGCAGTAGATGTAAAATGTTTCCAACAGTAGCCAAATATAATTTTAGTCTGTAATACATATAGGTCTTTATAGCTCTTCCTAAATAAATTCTCTGGGTGAGTTCATCAGAAGAAAACAATACTGCCCAGTAGGGGAGTTATAAGGAGGCTGAAAGGGTCCATAGGTTGCATAAATGTTGTTCTTATCATGTTGCCAACTTCAGGGATGCTGCTAAAGCAGCCCAGGTAGTTTTCTCACTTGCTCTAAGTTATTCTGAAATCTAAACTATGCTATGTTGTCCCATACCGAGAAACAGTAAAGAACAGGACAAAAGGATCACCATGTCATATGAAAGTTCTCCCAAAGAAGTATGTTTCTTTTGAAAAATATTTAGAAACATAGACCCATGTCTGGGTTGGAAGGGACCTCTAGCACTACTGTAAAATCATAGAATCAAAGAAATGTCTGGGTCATCGAGTCCAACCCCCCTGCTGAGAGCAGGGACATCCTCAACCAGCAGGTTGCTCAGAGCTCCGTCAAGCCCCACCTTGAATGTCTCCAGGGATGGGGCCTCAGCCACCTCCCTGGACAACCTGTTCTGGTGCTCCACCACTCTCATGGTAAAGAACTTCTTCCTTATTTCTAGTCTAAATCCACTCCTTTCTAATTTAAAACCATTACCCCTCGTTCTTTCACTCCAGGCCTTTGTAAACAGGCCCTCTCCAGTCTTTTTGTAAGCTCCCTTCAGGTACTGGAAGGTGGCTATTCTGTCTCCCCTGAGCCTTCTCTTCTCCAGGCTGAACAATCCCAGCTACAAGCCTGTCCTTACAGGAGAGGTGCTCCAGCTCCCTAATCATCTTTGTGGCCCTCTGCTCCATCAGGTCCATGTCCTTCCTGTGCTGAGGGCTCCAGAGCTGGACACAGTATTCCAGGTGGAATTTCTTAGTGTATTCCAAATGAGTGCAAAACTGCTTCAGTACATGTGAGAATCTACCTATATACTAGCTGTTCTAGTGCACATTGTGTGATATTTCAGAAAAATGGCAAAAATTGCTGCACTGCTTGGTAATGGTATCATTAATCTGACTGCAAATGTTGTTTTGCATAATGTCTGATAATGTCTAATAATGATAATGATAATGTCTAATACCATGAGAATCATGGGATAGATGGGTGTGGAGACACAGAACAGTGAATGAATCCTGATGATCTACAGAAGTGCGACACAATGTAGACAAAGGTCACTGTCAGATCCGGAAAGGCGCACCTGAAACCTGCACATGGCTGCCAGCATACAAATAGCTTGGGAAGGTGAGGAGGAATTGTCAGTTGGATTCCCTTGTCACTGGCACTGCAAAAGACCTAACAGCCAGATGAATGTTGCAGAACCCAATGACTATCTGGACACTTGACACCCACTTCTGCCAGGGTGCCCAATAGCTGGACAAGGGTTATTGAACAACACACTATTCTGGTGCTTCTGTCAGACTGAAAGAGCAATGAGAAGAATCTGTTTTATTTTAGTTTTACTTAAAAGAAAAAATCTTCCCCTTTTGTAAGGTGCTGGCTGCATTGCTGATCTAATGTTGGAGCAGCATGTGCACCATGAACACACTTCCTTGTTTTACCTGTATTTACCTCTATTTTTTGTCTGAGAGATGATCTATAACTATGACCAGAAACTTCATCTCGTGACAATCGTGGTCATGTTCTGCTTCACCCAGTCTGGATCCTTGGCATTAGAAGTAAAGTTACCATCTCTGGCTGTTTCCCAGTCATAGTCTGTGGCCATAATGGGATAAAGTTTAAATGGAAGCATGTCTTGTTTACTGGGAAAAAAACCACATGAGAAAATATTTTTATTTTTCCTGGGACTTGTAGCACTTTCAGCTTGTGTGTATACATTCATTTTTATTTTAAGAAGGCTAAATGTGAATAACTGAATGAATACTGAATGTTCAGTTTTGGTCCCTGATATACAGAAAAGATGCAGACAGACTGGAGAGAGTCCAGAGAAGGGCCACGAGGATGATCAGAGGACTGTGAAACCTGACATGAGGAAAGGCTGAGAAACTAGGTTTGTTCAGCCTTGAGAAGAGAAGGCTTAGGGGAGACCTTATTACCACATACCAGTGCATAAAATATGGCTAACAAGAAGATGGATACTCCCTTTTTATAAGTAGTTATGTGGAAAAGACAAGGGGTAATGGGTACAAGTTACTCCCCAGGAGATTCCAATTGGGCTCCAGAAAATGTTTTTTTATCATGGAACAATTGGACATTAGAATAATCTCCCAAGTAAAGTTGTGGATTCCCCTACATTGGACTGTTTTAAGACTCAGCTTGACAGGGTACTGGGCCATCTCATTTAAACTACACATATATATATTAAAAAAAAAAAAAACCAAACCAAAACTTAAAAGCTTGGACTAGATGATCCTTGAGGTCCCTTCTAACCTAGTATTCTATAGTTCTATGATTCTACAAATATTTTTTCAGAAGCTACTTAGTTTACTTAAATTTCCATGATATAATCGTGATTTTTTTCACATTGTTTTCTACCCATACACAAAACTAATGGCATATCTGAATTCTTTCCAGTAAAATGTAATAATTATCTAGATTTCAATAGGCATTTCAGTTTTTCACATTCAAGTCAAGCTAATCAGTCACCTATAAAGTACTTATCTATTTTTAGAAAATAAATAAACTCTCTATTACTTGTTCTTTATAATTAAACTACCATGGACTGGTATTTTCTAGGCATTCTGGAAATTATCCCTCAAACCAGCTGCAAGCCTCCGTCCCTTGGTTCAAAACCATGATTGTTATCTTTTGGCTTTGAATGAAACATTCAGGAAGTGTTTATTGTTCATGTTAATCCATGCTGTAGCTGACTTTGCTGTTTCTATCATCAAACTCTGTTAACAAATAATGCCATTGTCTGAAAAATATAAAGAAAAGATAAAGCTTCTCTTGTTATCTCATGTCCCTCTGTAATAAATGGCAATAAAGTCATTATACCATGCAAAGCTATGAATCAGTTTAACAAGCAAGTTCTATTGAAGGGGATGATTATATTTGTTGTAAGGGCACTGGTCATCTGTTTTGTCTGTAAACAAGTGTATAACTCCAGCTATTGTGACTGTAAAGGAATTCCATGCCTCCACTTTCACAGTTCTTTTTCTGAAAAAAAGAAAAAAAGTGAGGATTTTTATTTTTGATACATCTGAAACATAGAAAAATACATAGGAAAATACTGTACTTTTTTGTAAAGTGTAAAAAATCAAGATAATGAATACTATGATATCAACTTCACTTTGCGATACAAAACTGGTGTGGAGGAGAATGCAAAGATGTGACAGAATGGAAAAGAAAGGTTAGAGGTTCAGTTTTTCTAATATGCACTCTGGTTCTCTTCTTCTGAGCTCTCTGATTTTTTCAGATAGAACTACAGAAAAGCCTAGTGTTAAATGTCTGCCCAATTTTGCTTACTATGTCCTTTCACCATGGATCCCTCCCCATGCAGTGAACATATGGTTCTCTTCTTGTGATTCCTTGGCAGTGCACCACATAGGCTTGCCAAATAACATATGCAATGTCTGATTCTGTATGGTCAAATTCCACACCCAAATTTTACATTCCACTCTTTGTTTTTTACAGTGGCTCTTCTGAATGCCTGCACAGCTATTACACACACAAAGGTATATCACAGGCACTTTTCTGGTCTATGTATGAGCAAAGTGACTATCACATCACATTGTATCTAAATGCTATTTGTCCACGTGTATGCACATGATTCCTCTCTATGTCTTGATACTAATATTTTGTAATAAATATAGAAGTATAAGATAAATGTACATATAAATTTATAACTTTATGTATTAACATGTATTTATGTATTGCTTCCTGAAAGCTATGTGGAAAAGTTACTGTAAATGCTCTGAGTGTGCTCCATCTCAGCTATGGTAACAGACTGAGCGTGCACTTGTTGGACATCACGAACAGGGGAAATCCGTGACACCTACATGTACAGCTCGTAGGTTCAACCTTCTGCTGATACACAGTGTTGATTCATGGGAATTAGATTGTACTTCTGAGTCCTAGAACTGCTGTCAAGTTGCCGAGTTACTCATGCAAGATGAGTCTCAATTAAGAGTAATGTAGGTAACTGGCTTTCCCAAGTTTATTCTATATCCTGTGACATTTTCTGTTTATACAATGGATTTTCAAGATAAAATCTTTGGCTAGCACTCATAGCTGCAAAGATATTTTATATGTGGACTAGAGTGATACATGAATAAGAATTGAATTTCATTCTTCTTGGTGCTGACAAAATGTACAAAAGGGTTGCACATAGAGAAATTAAGGAGAATAAAAATGCTGGATTTACAGCAGACGTAGTTCTTAAAGACAGATGTGAAGAAATATGGGCAAGAACAATGATACTAAAGCTTGAACATAAAGCCAGGTGTTGGAGAAAGTGACTGTGGGAGAAATAGTTAATGTGGGAATTCTTGGCTGTTATGGCTGAAATTCTTAGAGTACTGTTGATACATTTGTGGGGAGGCTAACATCTTAGTCACAGTGTAAGAAGGGTACTGTGCTATTTTTGTACTTATAGAAACAGCCCAAATCAAAGTATTTTGTTAATGGTTTATAAATTAAACTCTGGTTAACAAAATTACTTTTGATATGCTTTTCTTCCTAAAAACATGACACTTTAAAAAACACCAGTTTTGACACTCTGGCTTTTAATGGCCCTGTCAGCGAGCCTATTAATGGAAACAACATCATTCTGATGAGGCAACATTTTATTTTTAATATACTGAAAACCACTGAGATTTTAATAAATGAAAACAGACATTGTCTGACTTTTCATTTGGATTTGGAGTATGATTTTTTTTTTTTTATTGGTTAACTGGTTTTGCTGACTATACTAATAGAATTAGCATTATAATTACAGGAAATCTATGGTAGTGTATATATATTCCTTCTCAGATACTGGAGAAATTTTGCTAGTATTAGTGCCTCTTACTAAAGAGAAGGACACAATGCTGGCTTCAAATGCATGATCCAGTTCTAACTGTGTTAACACATACATCTGTGATATGACAACCACATTTGCAGAGGCTAATAGGAACTGCTACTCAGAAAGGCTAATGAGGGTGATCTGACTGCCTAATTAACAGAACTGTAATGTTGGGTTTTTATGTAGCAGAAGTTAGTTTTTGCAGTTAACTCTATACACAACTGCACTGGGTCATGCAGATGTAGCCATTGATTGTATTACAGTCTTGATGACACAGAAGATTACAGAGAGAAAAATTCTGAATGGTGTGCTACCTGGTTTCCTTTCACAGCCCCAGGTAGCAATAGACTTTTTTTACCTGCTTCCCCTTGTCAGTTCAGTTTCTCTCAGTTAAATTAGTACTGTCTTGGGCAGGAATGATACATGTAACAGTGCTGCAAAATGGAGTAACATGGGCTGACTCTGCTTAGGAATCAGAACGAGTTTGAACACAATCCTGAAAGGACCACCTGAGTGATAGCACTTAGGGGCTCACTTGTCAGCATGCTGCCTGATGTACCTACAGAGCCAACTGCAGTCACTCAGAAGGGAGCTGCACTGTGTTGTGTGGACATGTCATCCTGGGCTGGCAGAGCAGTGCAGAGTGCTTTTGTACTGTGCTCTGCCATCTGATGTAGACATCTGCTGCGTGCCTCGTGCAATGGTACAGCTCTGAACACAGTGTCACCGCTTTGATAATAATGCATGTGGTTATTATTCCTTCTCTGCTATGAATATGGTTCACTTTTCTTTCTTTTTGATGGGAAAGAAAGCAGCTGTGCTTGAGAGACTCTATAAACTTGACAAGGCAGTTAAAAAGAGGAAAACACAAACAAAATAGGAGAGCAGATGAAAGAATGCACAAAGGGGAATAAGGATTTTCGCAGCTTAACATCTAGTTTCAGATTGAGCTACTGCTTGTCACCATGTTCCTTCCTGCACTATTAAACACTCAAGAGTGACATCACATTTTCAGTCTATTCTGCAGGGGTTTGAGTCATGCAGTATTTGAAATCAGGTGGTCAAACTCAGTGTCTTGTGTAGAAAACATCCCAGCACTCCTTGTTCTATTAAGGCAGTTTCAAATTAAATACATTTGAACAAAAACTGCTGCAACTTGGTGAAATGTCAGCACATAGAGGAGCTGACAGCTATAGGGTTTTCAGCTGGGGAGCACTCACTGATAACTTCCCCTTGCTTTGATGCTAAAGAAATTAGCCCATCTCAACAAAATGGATTTGTTACTTTACTTATGTAGACTAAATCCAGCTAACTAATGCTAGCTGAGTTACTATAAAGGTAGAGTGCTAGGTTGAGTAGGAGTATCTATGAGGGAGAAGAACATATAAAGACATTGTTCAGATGCTTTTTTGTTAAGTGATTAACATATAAGAGAAGGAAAAGGAGATAAAATTAAATGTTGATGATGTCTTGACTGATCTGCAACCCTAGCAGGAACTCATGTTTTGTGTTTCCAAATAATGTTTTGGGAAGGGATTGGATGGGAGTCAGGAGTAGCTTCAATCTTCATACTGGTGATTATGAAATATGAAGACTACATATTGTGCTGTCATCCTACAGAGCTGACATGTAAAAATCGTGTGTCTTGTAGAGCCACAGGAGCCCCGTCGTCAGCATGATAATCATGAGTTGATAAAATATTCAGAGAAAGATAACTCAGTCTGGCTCTGTCTGAACGTGGTTATTTTGATTTTGCCTATTTCCAATTAATTATCCTATTTCATATTCCAAATACCTGCCCCCTATAATTTAAATTGAGGAGAAGGAGTTGTGTTGTTTTTTGGTGTTTTTTGGTTTTTTTAAATTCTGTTTTATTAGAAAGATTTAGGAAGTTAGAGATTAGATATTAGCTTTTGGAGATTGAACTTAATGAAAGGTCTCTTGCTTGTCTAAAGGAGATGTTTCTTTTTTCTTTTATAGTTTTTCCAGATTAACTGAGTCAATCAGATGTTGTGCTGGCATATGATCCAACACACAGGGTGACTGTGGAGTAAGGCAATAAACATGCTTCAAGTAGGAAAACCACAAAAGTACCACAATAGGATGTTTTCTTGATCTGCAATATATTTCTGTATCAGGAAAAGATGAGAAGGGTTCTCTTCACTTCCTGGTTACCCCAAAGAGATACAGATAGACCAGAAAAACAAGATGAAAAACTTAATATTCTATGTACACTCCAGTGTCTGGTAAAACACACAAGGTTTAATTGTCAAGTAACTGAATTGTATGGCTTGCCTGTTCCTTGTGCTCCTGATTGTCTTGCTTTGGGACCTGTCTGGACCATGCTGCTGCTGCATTAAGGGGCATTTCTAGAGCCCTGGTGACATGGGAGTGAGGAGGGGGCAGGATGGTGGGTTCCTACGGCCAGGTGGAAGGAGCTGAAAAGTACTCTAGATGATTTAGACTTAGGGTGTGTTGGTATGAAGGCACAAGTCCAGATAGGTGGAATAGTACAGTGTGTTGACAGAGAAAGATGTGGTATGTCACTTTTAGGAGAAGAAAATTCTCCTAACTAATTCATGGGCATGCCAGGTTCCAGTAACTGTGTTTCTTGAGGCAGCATTTCTATAATGATCAATGAATAGTTCCCACTTAATCATATGAATATCCCCTTCTGATGACAGTTTTACCAGGTGTTTCACCTGTGTGTGTTCCCTTGGCACTAGTCTCACACAGGCTGTGGAACTGACTTAACGTGCTTACTAGAGGCTTCACCTCTCAGCTTCTTGTTATAAAGCCAGTTATGGGCAACTTACAGCTCCATGGAAGCTACCATAAATTGTTTGCACTAGTCAAAAACACTGACTGTGCTAGACATCAAATATTTGTCCCACAGTGTTCTCTAAGTTACTTCTTTTTCTTGCCTTTTTTTTTTTTGTTTGTTTGTTTTTGTTTTTTTTTCTTTTTAATCTTGGTCTTTAGTGACAGATCTGTGCTGTAATTCTCTTCAGTGATTAGTCTGTTAGTTTTCCAGAATAAGACAGTAGAAAGGAACATATATTTAAGTATGTGACTGCCACTCATTATTACATTAATTTTGAATTTTGAAATTGGGAGTGGGAATTACATCTTTTTAAAAAAAGTTTAATAAAATTACCTTTTGTGTATATTCTAAGCGTTTTTATGAATGTAGTCAAAGTAAAATGCCAAGTAGCCTCTACAAATGTAAATTAATAACTAGTGGTTGTACATATATGCTTTAATTTGAATAACAAAAAGGTTTCTCACTTGCTATTATTACAACGCATCCATTCTGTCTCAAAAGTTCTTTTAAAAATCCAATGTATAGTAATAAAAAAAAAAAGCAAAAAAAAAAAAGCAGCTTGAGTCAATGTACTAAGAAAAGGTTTCATATGATAATTAATCAAATTTCTCTGTGTGTGAAACAAATCTTCCCTGTGGCAAATATCTAAATTTCTTTTAAAATTGCTTTAAGAAAGACAGAAGTACATCTAAGAAAAACTGAAAATATCAGGAAAGAAATGAATTTAAAAAGTTAATAATTAATAGATTCTTCTTACAGGATTTATTTCATGTAAAGGGGATTTGTCGGTACATTTAGTATCACCTTGCATAACAATTTGAAAAAACTATCTGTAAATTCATAGTTTCAACCAGCCTGTTCTGTGTCTTATGTACACAAGTACTTGTTCTGCAGCAGTATGAAGCTCTGAAAACAAGTGTTGCATGACCAGAATATATTTGAAGAAAGCTGGTCTTTGTGTTGCTCCAGATATACTGGTGGGTAAGAGATAAGCATCCCAAGTGTGACTGTAGTAGAGGCACTTTTTAAAGTTATGCTTTATCTGAAGTATATATCCACAAGTAAACACATGTGAATCTAGTAAAGCTCAGCTCTCTTTATTAAAATACTTCTTACAGTATAAGCCCACCTTAGATACAAGTAAACCAAAGTAATATGATTTTACAAATCCAAATTTATATGTCCTGGTCCTGGCTCTTATACTATTCAAATCACCAGCATTTTGAAGTGCAGATACATTAGGCTAAAATGTGTATAATTTTCTTAATGCTAGATTTTGAAGGTTGTAATCATAAATGTCTCAATTTTATATGATGGTGGAATGGAAGAAATAAGTTCAATTTCTTTAAGTGTAACATCTATGAATTCCTGATCAAAGATTCAGATCCTTATCACTATCTCTCCAGCTGAGTAAAATTACTTTCAAACATACTGTTAAATACATGTAGTGATCTTCTGATTTGCCATTAAGCAACATTTCATAATGTTAAAAGGATTTAAATAATAGCAGTAGAAGATGGAGTTTTCTTTCTGGGTAATGCTCAGAATAACTGTAATAATGTTTATATAGAATTATATGTTTATTTTTATGAATAAAACAATAATAGTGTAGAAATATGATATATAAATGTGAGTTTAAGAGGTATCTAATGATTCATTTTAACAGAAAGTATTATATGGAGGGAATAAAGGCTATTTGATAAATGTACGTGGGGTTTTTTCATAATACAACCAATTAATTTTTTTCAGTGTTACACCTGCTTATATTGATGTTAATTGAGCAATATTAATTGAACAATGCACATGAACTTGACAGTCGTTAAGATTCAGTGACAGAGCCTGTACTGCTAACTAACAATGACTTACTGTTTTTTTACATTGTCCAGCACTCTGAATCCATCTGCTTGTCATACATTTGCTATGCAAATTGTTGTTCAGTGTGTCTGTGTACACTGAACACTTAATAGTAATTCACATTAGTATTAAGGAACATGTCTGTAAAACTTTCAATGCCTGACAATAGTGTGTCAGAATGCAAGCAGTCTGAGAGAATGTTATTCAAATAACCCATTCTGAGTGAAAAGCTCTTTATTTTCAGTTTTGCTAAAGCTGGAGAGGTGGTAGTAACCAGTACTTATGGTAGGAAAAATGAACTGCAATCAAACAACAGAACACCATAGTGCTAAGCTTTATACAGACACATGATAAATACTGTCCCTATCCTGAGGACTTTACAGTGAGCTAACATTCTCTCTTCCCTACATTACTGAACAAGAAGAATCTATTTGCAAAGGTCTTTCTACATTAGAGTTTGTTAGCTTAAAGATAGGTCTTTCCCTAAAGTAAAAAGATTTATAGTTTATAACCCTCTTAGTGCTCTTAATGGCACTTATTATATTCTCTTGCAGAATATAATCCTTAGGGCAAAATGTAGAAATTTTATTTTAGTTTTGCTATCTCCCTTTATTTTATTTTGTAACTCTTTTTTCTCTTGTGTCTTGATTTTAGCAGTCAGGATGTCCTATAAGTACATAGACACTAAGGAGGAAAGAAGTTTATTCTTTCAATGATTATGTTATTTTATGTTTGCTATCATAAAAATACATTAATATAAAATTTCAATACTAAAAATACCCAAACATAAAACCTCAATTCCATGGTTGTGTTTCTGCATCTGTACTTTTTTTTTTTTTTTTTTAAGCAACTTGACTTCATATTCACAAAGAGGATCACATTCTGGCTTTCAAGACAATACACTGACCAGACCTGGCTAGATCAGTTCCCTGAAAACAGAAGAGAGGGAGTTAACATTTACAAAGTGCTTCCTAGAAGGCAAGGCACCTGACATAAAGGAGAGGTGCGTAGTGAATGCCTGAAGAAAGGCATGACCTACATCTCATGGGACTCAGCTTACCTCCACATCACAGGAGAATGGATTGTCCCAACATGAACAGCTAGTCTTTTTCAGAGACATGAACTAACTTTTAAAAGTCCTACTTTATTTAGAATTCCATTTTTTACCCTTAAAATGTGTTGATTTAGTGCTGTTCCGTGTTCAAGATATGGTGTTGTGACACAGTACTCCTCTTTAAAGAGTGATATAGTGCTTAGGTAAAATTTGAATTCAAAGATCATCATCATTTACTGCATTTCCTGCTACATGACCCTGTTTTTTGCCTTTTTTTTAAACAAAAATGAAGAAGGAGGGCTGTGTGATATCTCATACATAAAAAGCAAGTATCTGCTGTTAACATCCAAAAATTTATGTTGGTGACCTCAGCAGGATGATTAAACTCCTTTCTCTGGCTTCCCAAGCTAAGAAAAGAGAAAGGCAATTCCTGTTGCATTTTTTTTCTACGCAGCTTTGGGGAGCAAGAAGAAAACAAATAAGAAAATATTTTGTTATTCTGGTATGAGAAAACTTCCTTGAAGGAAAGGTCTCTATATTTCAGTCCATGTTCCTCAAATCATTTACATAAAATGAATGAATGAGTTGATTAAAATATACAAACAGTGAGGGATGCTTTATGGTAAAATACCTTTCCTATTGTATTACATATTCCTACTCTCAGACTCTCCTAATTTGAATTCTTCGTTATACTGTTATGGTGAAACAGGCAATTATGATTACTCCATTTTAAACAAGTCTAATAATCCTGGATCTTGGATGGATATTCTGGTCAGTAAGGCCAATGGAGGCACATTTCTCCACTGCTTCCTGTAAGATAAGTGATGCATTTTTCTGCTATGCTCTATCAGCAGTGAAATATTTTAAAATGTGAGGCTCACCTGGATCCAAAAGAAGACCTAAGCAGTGACTGAAACACCATCAGGCATTATTTGTCTATGTAAACCACTAAGTGTGTAGTGTTGGCACTACATACCAAAAATAACATGCATTTTGTAGGTTATTGTTGGATCTAAATGCAAATCTCACAGTTATGGTTTTAAGGGAGAGTTAGATAAAAAAAAAATAATTTCTGCTATCTGTATGGACCCAGCCTGGGGCTTGCCAGGCAAAAAGTTGGAGGTTTTGGGTAAACAAGAATTCTGTTTTAGCAGCTTGCTTGGGTCTAGAAGCCAAGGGAAACAGAGCCAAGACATCTGTCTCTTGATGACTGAACTAAACAGAATGGCCCACCCTGTACAGCTAAAAGCATCGTTACAGTTTATACTGTAACAGGGTAAACCAACCACTCTTTAAAAAAATCTTTATGAAATAATAGATTTAAGATTTTCTTTTAGCTTTAAACTAACATATGAAACAGGAGATACTTGTTAAAACCTAAATTACAACATCTGCGTACTATACAGTTACCAGTCAGTCTGGAAAAGGTATTTAATTGTTTACTTCATTATTTCCATTTACACTTGATACAAAACTGGTTACTCACAGAGTTTATATTTGATCATAGAAATCAGTACTGTGACCAGCCTGGACGTATCATTGTTTCTGTATGAAGAAATTATGGCAAACTCATGTGCCTTTGTGGGGAAGAAAAATAAAATAGAAACTATAGACATTTTCCTGAAAAAATAATATTTTTTTCACACTCTCTGTTGTCTTCAGCTCACAACTAAAGCATTTTTTCCAAAGGCCAACAAATAAGTGGTAGTTTAAAAGTACAGGAATTCTTACTCTTGCAGAAAACACAACACAGAATTAATATTCTTATTTTACATGTTTGTCTGGCTAATGCTTTCTAAATAATTAAAGAGTAAGCATAACTTATATTGTTTCTGAAAATGAACATTGATGATAAAAATTTCAATGCCAACAGTACTTTTTAATGTATGTTGTTTTTCCTATGGGAGTTCTAGATATACAAGTTTTATTTCTTACTGGCTGCTATTCTCCCACTTCTTAGTTTCTCAGAGAACAGTATGGAGCAATTGACCAGCTATGAAATGTACCAGAAAGAGTTCATAGACTATTAAAAACATGCTTTTTTCTCCCCACTAAATTGATAAATGCTTTACAGTTGAGGATAATTATACAAGTAGTCATAGAAAAAGAGAAACAGCTCTCAACAAATACTTAAATGAGTAATTTAAACACACTTAAACTTGATTAATCTAACAAAGACATCAAACTTCTCAGGATCTCCAGCCTGTTAAATATCAGAATTTCTCTTTGAGTCTACTTGCTGCATAACTATGGACATTAATATCATGATACACAAAGTGAGATTAAACCCAGAAAATAAAAAAAAACATTTCACAACAGATTAATTACTTCCGTGCATCCCAAATAGTTTTGGGTTCAAATTTTTCCCGAATCTCAGTATTGCCAAGTACATGAAAAATCAGCTGAGTGAAAATAATTTCAAAGAAATAGTGAGTGGTAATCAAAAGCTTGTTTGGTCTCAAATACCTGATTCTTTTAATAAATATATATGTATCAAATTTATCAATAACACTAGAAGAATGTTTGGGGTGG
>JANIJG010010950.1:29065-49767 GCA_024611175.1 Megaceryle torquata | reverse complement strand
AGTGTATAATAAACCAACACACATATATTCTTTTTATGTTGGTGTTTCTTGGGGGGAAACAGAAGGGGGGAGAAAAAAAATAAAAAAAAAAAAAAAAAAAAAAAAAAAGAGTAATGGCAGGTTGGATAGTAAATTATAGCAGGTTGCTGCTACATTAGAAGTACACCAGCATCATTTTTGTTATTTTAGACTCAGGATATCACCAGGTTACTCAGCAATATGTATACTACATGTGTCTACAAGGTAGACAAGCTGTGATTGGTTCGCCTTTGGTTTATTTGTCTTCATTGGAAACCCACAAAAATGAACAAATCATTTACTCATGTAAACCAAAACTTTTCAGACTTCTGGGGGAAAAGCAACAACAAAAAAATCCTAAGACGATTTGTGGAAAGCAGGATCTTCCTGGTGAGATATCTATTTAATGTACAGTTTTCTCTCTTTGGGAACTTAAAACAAGGCATGGTTGGTTGTAAAGCAGAAGAGATTCTTCTAAAACCAGTGATTGTTTTTGCCCTACAATGCAGCCCAGGCTTCCTTGGGTACTTGGTTCTCCTGTCTGGTCTTGTCTGGAGTTTCTTTAGGAAGGGAAGGTGGTTTTTCCTGTAAAATTTGTGAGCTCTCACTACTAGAAAAATATATTTGTAAACATTTTATTAAGTTTTCAATGCTTGCAATACTGGTGTAGCACAATGAAGCTCAGCCTGTGCCTTTAGCTGAACCTGTCAAGAAACCAGCTGCTTCTGGGGCATTTTGAAGAGTTTTAGCCCACTTTCCTCTGGTGCTGCTTGTATTGCTTTTCTGCTCCTCCTCAGGCAGGACTCCTCCTTTTTGTTAAGTTATATATCACATGCTCATTAGAATGCTTCAGTTCTCTTCCAATCACAAAATTTCCACTGAAATAACAATGGAAATATTTACTCTGAATTCCAAAAGCTTTAAGAAAATCATTATAGAAAAAATCATTAAATCATTAAAATCATTGTGCAACTTGCAGCAGTACTGACCTTTGTAAGTGCTCTTCATGCTCTGCCCAAAAGGAGTTTTTGGTCTCCCAATTTTTAACAGTATTAAAGTGTTGTATATGAACAGTTGTACATAAAGACTTCAGATTATTCCGAGCCTTTTTTTATAATATTCTCTAATTTCAGGTGTTTGGATTGCTATTGCTAGGGGAAGTGAGGAACAGTGCTGGATTACTTTTTGTTCCCAGATTACTCCTCTATGCAGAATTTCCCACTATCAGGAATGCCCCCTGCTGCTTAGAATGTCAAGTGCTGAGCAATTCCTCATTCCAGTACTTAAAGGGGGCCCACAGGAAAGCTGGGTTAGGGACTCTTTATCAGGGAGTATAGTGATAGGGCAAGGGGTAACAGTTTTAAACTGAAAGAGTGTAGATTTACATTAGATATTAGGAAGAAATTCTTTACTGTGAGGGTGGTGAGACACTGGGAACAAGTTGCCCAGAGAAGCTGTCAATGCCCCATCCCTGGAGGTGTTCAAGGTGAAGTTGGATGCAGCTTTGAGCAACTTGGTCTAATGAAAGATTTCCCTGCCCATGGCAGAGGGCTTGGAACTAGATGATCTTTTAAGGATCCTTCAAAGCCAAGCCATTCTATGATACCTGCAGAGGTGTTAATCTTAGGGGAAATTTGCCTGAAGCCGGTTTCAATTAACTTGTGTGTTATTAATGTCTACAAGAACATGCCATTCAGCTCTTGAGCTCACTCTGGGTTTTCAAGCACATGGAATTAATACCCATACAGCAGTTTGCTGTGCATTAAATCTTTAATGCTGTGCATTAAATCTTTCTATACAACAGAGAATCTTTCTGTACAACGGAGAGCTTTCTGTTACCTGATTAATATGCAACTCCCTATTCTAACTCCAGAGTAACAATGCTGTCTTGACAGCTACTACCTTGCCAGATTGTCCACCTACTTTGAGTAATGTTTCCAACACTTCAATTGAATTTGTCTAAAATTAATCTCTTTAATTCTGTGCTTGTGAAGGTCATTGGTGATACACGGATTTTAGAGATCGTGACATGCTTCAGACAGACAGCTGGGAAAATCCAAGGTCAGGAAGTACTTCATTTTCCTGGTCCACATGTCAGGGTAATAAAACAGCTGCAGTTGGTTGTCAGACTGTATGCCCATACATGAGGAAAATGGAATGATTTTTCCATTCTTAGTTTCCACTTTGAATTTATATAAAGAAAAAGTAGTTGTCATTAGATAACAAGATAGAGAGCCGACAGGAAAAAGTCGTCAGATCTTCAGAAAGGGAATTAGAGCCACTTGCAGATTTAACTGAGTAATGGTAGCATAGTGTAGAACTTCCTTGAGAGTCTTTCAATACCATATAATTAGGAAATGTTCTTACCTAGAACTCCAGTCTGAGCTTTGTGTCCACATAAATTCATTGGATCTAAACTGAAGGCCTGGCATTTTTGGCAGGCCAGAGCTCAAGCTTAGGGATTAAATTTTAAGCGAGCTGGGGTATATGCTATTGAGATAACACAGTGTCGTAGACTGAAGGTTGAGTGGGGTAGCTTACCTGTGTAGGAGTATTCTGTATACTCTCACAATCAGTGATGGCTGTATACAATTTACTCTTAAAAAAGGACTCTTGAGAGATGGTATACCAAATTCTAGCCTCTTTTCTTTAGCCATGCCTATATTTGAGTATGAGTCTGCTGTATGATGTGGCTCAAGCTATCTGCATCTGTGCTGCCTGAAGGTGAGTTTGCACCAAGCTGATACCAGTTCCCATCCTCTTTACACTGAATTTCCCCACCAGGCAATCTAGTTTCCTTCAGTGTCAGTCACAGGAAAAGCCACAATGTAAAACATTCAGAGAGGGCAAATTCATCAAGAGTGTGAGATCCAGCCCCTCCCTAGCTCCTCTCAATGTATGGACATGCAGTAAGAAGCCTTGCCCCTAAAGCATGTTAGATGTTAAAGCTGGAGTACTGTCACTTTAGCTTGTGTAAATATGTAAAAAAAGACTAGTGAGACCATGCAAATGTCTGCTAATTACTTGGGTTAAACAAAGATTCTTCTGAGCTATCTCCTGAATGCTTTTCCTGAGGGGAAGCCTTGAATGATGAAGTATCTTTGGCTTGTAAGATAAGCGCAGAATTATTTCCTGTCACCAAATGCTTCCCAGTAGCAAGATAATGATATTGGGAATTTGGCAGTTCAGCACACTCTTTTCTGCTCCTGCTCTTAAGGGAAGACTCCTAGACACATCCACTGTTGTAGAGCTGGCTTTCATGTCTGTCTGTAAAGCTAATTATATTTCTAAATGGGCTTTCAAATGACAACATTAGAGAGATCAAAGCAGGAAGTAGTTAATATGTTCAGACATTTTTTGTAGCTTAATGTTCTTTAATGTCTGATACAATTCTGTAACTGTTGGATTAAATCTAAAAAGTCTTTCCAAAAGGTGAGGTAGGATGTTAGTCTTTGAGTTTATGGGAGTGCTGCCCTTGATTATCACTAAGACCGTCATTTGAGAAGTTGAACAGTGGTGTAATATTATGGTAGTTTATGGCAAAATATGTGATATAGGATGCTAAGCTACATAAAGTGAAGGTACTTCTTAAATTTAAAACCCATTCATCCAGTTGCCTGAAAGGTTTTGGCTTTACTCACCATCTCACAGGTAAAGCAAAGCATTAATCATGGTTTACTCATGTAAAAGTTCATGAGACATTCTTGTAGAGCATGACCATACTATCTACAGTTATTAGCTTACTTACTGTTTAACTCTGTCTCCAGTCAGTCCTCCTGTTACACTGTACATGTAATAACAGAATTCTTGAGTGCACTGGTTCAGTTTGGTAAATGTTGTCTCCTCCTTCCCATTATGTGATAGCTTACAGAAAGGTTCAGTTCTCTTTGTAGAATATTTGACAAATGCAGTTTGGTAGAACTTCTCGCACATACTGTTTTGGGAGCATTATAGAACAAATTTGACCATTTATATGTTGACAGAGCACTTGTGCCATTTGGAACCAGAGAGCAGTCTGATCTCAGTGAAAAGAAAAGCCTGCTCAGATTCCCAAAAGCTTTGCCTAATGTACCCCTGTATCATCTTGCTAGGGGTTGCCTTTCTCTGGCAGAAACCCAAAGTTAGCAGCTGAAGAAGGGGTGAGATAATGACCTCTGAAATATTGAACTGGTATGCTGGCGACGCAGCAGATTTCCCAATAGTGAGCTTGGGTACAGCACTTAAAGCCTGTTATTCATTTTGCACAGCACATCGAGTGTATAGCCTGACTACAGATTACCCTTTTTTGGGGTATGCTGCTGCATATTTGCAACTGCTGTGTCAAAATTAAACTGTGGTGATTTTCCTTTTAACCAGTGCTGCTGGTGAACTGGTAAACATGTGATAAGAAGAGGAATGATGCTATTAGCCCTCAGTACTGTGACTGTGTATTGTCTGCTTTATTTCCATTAACTTTTTCTTCTTGGCCTGCTTGACTAGTGACTTCCTGGCTTATTCTTAAATCCTAACCAACTTTGATCTCTCCATGAATATTGTTGCTATGTTTTCATTTCTTCTTTCCCTCCTGTGCAGAGAGATAATTGAATATTGAATTGTCAATACTTCTTTGGGATTGAGAAAATAATGCATCTTTGCTGAGTGTTTTTGTATATAGGTAGCATCAAAAGTCTTTTAACTACAGGATAGCTTATGGCCTGCAGAAAAAAAAATAATCTGTAATGATAAGGTTAAGGGAGAATAAATAAAGAATAAAAATGTCTATAATACTGAACAGTTCAAGGCTGCATTAGGAGTACAATAGACAGTCCTTGTGGTAAATAATTCCACTGCTTGATCTTGGGCTGAGTTTTTGTCACTGATACAGCAGTGGAACAGCACTATCAATATGGTTCTAAGACCATGCACTAGGTGTTTCCAGTAGAAAAAGTGGCATATTTCTTGTAGAAAATAGCAGTAAGAGGACAGGTAAATGAAAGGTAAAAAGCAAAACCTGCCATCAGAAAGTACTTACCTTCTGGTAGTGTTAGGACAGTAATTGGGTATAGGCACACTGTTACAAAGAGAACAGCATTTCTAGCCTAGATTTGCAGGTGCTGGTAGAAAGCAGCAAAAGTATGTTGGAAGTAACTGAAACAAAAAACTTAACTACTTTCAGACCTGCAGTTCTGTTTCTTAAAAATAAATAAATAAATGAATTTTCTTCTATTCCTCCCCGTAAGTGAGACGGAAGGGTCAAAATGTGGTCATCTTTGTTTAACTGTGAGATAGACGATATGAGATATATTTTAATCCATTCTGTTGAGTTAGTATTGCATAATGCACTGCTGTAAAACAATGATATATGGGCTAGCTGCAGAACTAGAAACTGTATGAGAAAGATGCTGAACAGGTTTGCCTGAACCATGCCAACATTGGCCATCCTCTAGGAAGAGGGGGTTGCAGGTCCTTGGAGGCAAATCGAGGCAAAAAGAGAGGAGGCAGAAACTGAGGGTGGGGTGCTGGAGTTAGGAGACTGTCTTCAGCTCTAAACTACATTCAGATGTAAACTGGAACAAACTGAATACATACTTTAAAATGGCTTAGGAAAGAGCTGTTTAAAATTTCTCAGACAAAATCTGCAGTGCTATGGCAAGTCCTTAGTACAATCATATTACATCAATGTGATTACAAGACAGAGTTAATCTTGTTGGGAGAGAATTCAAATATACCATCTTCCATAATGATTAATTGCCTATTCCCAATTGTTTGAGTCACCATACTGACTCTTCCATTAATATAGTTGGAACTGATATCAGAGCATATAATTACTTGGGTTTATCTTTTTAAAACACTGACACAACACTTGATTTTTCTATTTGTGCTGATGCGGACACTGTTTTCAGTTACAGGTGGCAGCGTGGAACTGAGGTACCAGGATCAAGACTGAAGGAACAGCCCAAACTTGGGCATTTTTGCTGTGATGAGCAAAGATGTCAGCTAGAAAATAAGCACCATTCTTGGAGTGGGTGATGCTGGGAGAGGCCTAGGGCCTAATTTGGAGTTAGTAAGCATGCTTACCATTTGCTCCATTTCAATAGTGGAAACTACAGTAATGGGAGGATGAGTATGTGGAACCAGGCCATGCTATTTTGGCTAATGGATTGTAGTTTTAAGTTGTGAAATCAGTTAGGATAAAATTTGCTCTGGTTTATTTATCCATGCTGGAGGTTGGATGGGCCATCCCTCAGTCTTGACTGGAGTTGGGATTCTAGGTGCCAGAGCCAAGGCTGCAATTAGCACTAGCACAGATGCTGTGGTCAATGCTGAGAGACCAACTTACCATCTCTGATTAAGGCAGAATTGTTGTCGAGTTAGGGACTTGTTTGGTTTGAGTTCTTCTAACTTGAGGGCAGTTTGACAGTTTCAGTGCTAGTCACTGCTCCTTGCTCACTCCTATAATTCGGGTCAAAAGGACAGGCAAGCAGAGCAGCACTCACACAGAGGAAGCTTGCTTTCAGCCATCATTAAATGGTCACAAGTTTAATAGGTTGTTCCTTACTTCGCCTGGACTGTTCTGGGCTTTTATGAGGTTCGTCTCAGGAGAACTGGGATGGCCTTGTAAGTTTCAGCTGCAGTTGGTTTTCTTGTACCTCAGATCTGTCAAATAAACTACACCATCTAGGATTAACTAACTTCTGAAAAGAAGTTTCTGAATGATGTTTGAGGCAGATTTGCAAGTCCCAGCTATGACAGATTACATCATGCAAAGCTATTAGGCTGAGTCTGGTAATTTGCAGTTTTGTGCTAGGACAAGTTTTGGCGTCCCTTTGGCACAGACCTGAGCAATAAGAGGGTGCATCATCCCAGGAACATCATTAGGAGCTTCCAACCACTTTAGGCATCTTCCTTGCTGTGGGTCAAAGGTAGCAAGGAAGAGAATAGACTATATTACCAACTGGAAGGTTACTCAGCACTGTGATAAGAATATTTCTGAGAGATTAAAACCTTTCTGTCCTGGTGGGAGAATGGTGAGTTTGGAGGGAAAGATTTTGCTGGAGATTTTTGTACTTTCTTAAGATTAGTCTAAAGCATGTTTGTGTAATTTGATGGTTTGATTTGTGACCTGCCTTTCAGACTAAGCAGTATCTGGGGTTGGACACAAGGGGTGTGTGGGGATTTTGGGGTGGCGGGGTTGAGGGGGGTGACAGTTGGCTTCTTAATTAGTAATATACACGCCATAAATTCATCCTACTAGCAGGCAAATGAGCCACTCAGCTACTAGTATGCACTTTGTCAAACCCACGCATTCCTAGCTTCATATCCTGTATCAATTACTCTGTCCTGTGTGGCTCCCTTGTCTCATTTTCACTCTGTTGGTCAACTGCCCAAAGTTGAAGTGGGGGGGTGGGGAACAGGCAGAGAGGGAGGAACGATTCTCATTACAAATCAAGATATGAGATGACACATTTAATCCTTAGAGCAAACCTACTCCAGTGACAGTTAAAATGAAGTCGTTATTCAGTCTCCTCAGCCCATTCCCTGAAATGGTATTGTTTATGACAATCCCTGAACATTATGTCATGAGTTTGCAAATACACAAGCATGGCATATGATCAGCCTCTCAGAAGGAATAGCGAAGGCAGCAAGAAGAAACAAATGCCGTCTTGCAGGTTTCTGTTTCAGTGAGGGCTGTAGCTATCACTGTCAATGATGTCAAGGTTATACTGAAATGTGTGCCTGGTGATGTATTTCTTGTGACTTGCCTCGCTGCCAAGGCAGCAATTCAGTCAACACCAGAAGATCATGAAGAGGTAACTAGAAGCTTTGCCTCACTTCCCTCAGAGAAAGCAGTGGCACTGTGTTTATTGTGAGAGCTTTCTGTGCGTACAGTTGGGCCAGATCTCAAATTACAGGGTAAGGGGGCTTTGGGGGCTGTATTAGCACAAATGAAACCAAATACCAGAAGCATCTGGTAAATGCAGCATCTAGATAATATACATTAAGCAGTTATTATGTTATGTACAAATTAAGTGGCCAGTGCCTAATCTTCAAAGGAGAGCACAAAGCTCCAAGTCATTGGAGAAGTATGAAGTGAACAGTGGCCCAAGCTCAGCTGAGAGCTCAATACAGGGACTGAGCTCCTGTTACTTGCTGTTGTCTTTAGCTGGACTGTTCAACTAAATCAAACTTACAGTTAGACTAAAGAAAATCACCCTCTGTGAAAGCTGGTAGCTTTATTTACCACGATTTCACATAAAACTCCCCCATGTTGTTCTGTCTTGAACTATTTCTATTTCTTGCACCTCTCAAAATAAGTCAGCTAGGCTCAAGCTTCTCTACTTCCCTGGAAAGTTCTCTACTGTCTGAATTTCAGAATTGCTCATTTCACTGTTTCACCCAAATTTCACTATTCCCTGATATTTTTCTGCTTGTCTGATTCCTCATATCTTAGTTTATGGACAAATTGAAGTAGAATTTCAGATAAATTTTCCAACAGTCACCATTTAAACAAACAAACAGACAAACAAAAGCATTCAATCTTATCAGTCTTCTTATTTACTTAGCATACCTCACACTTAAGGTGTGGTTTTAAAACAACCTTCTAAAACCGAGGGCAATGTCAGGCCAACCCATCCTGGTGCTTAGAAAGAAAAGCTCTGCCAAACCAAGTGAATGTTTTGTGGACACCAGTACACAGGTTCATGTAGGTGCCTTCCAGTATTGCCTGGCTGCTGTCCTGGACAGCTCCTTTTTTTGTGACTCATTGGGGAATTTTTATGTTCAGCAGCCTCACCTCTCCCTGGAGGCTCAAATAAACTTGTCCAGGAAAGCAGCAACAGTGGCTCAGCTGTACACCAAGGATATCCATGCCTACCAGGGGAGGTCGGTGGTCTACTTCTGGTTTGCTCTCCCAACAAAGGAGACAAAGTTTCTGTGCTTGTGCTGGAGGCCCTAATGAGGGGGGAAATGGTGGTTGGAGACTCTCAAGAGATGTTTCCAAAGCCTCCAGGGAACAAGAACACAGAAGTATTCACTCTGTGGGCTTTGCCACTCACCTGATAGCAACATTGAGCAAGTTATTTAGACTTGTACTTTTAAGCAAACAATTAAAACCCATACCCCATACTCTGCCATAAAGAGTTGCTTATCTGAGTCTTTATATTTTTAGACTTAGAATATATTCAGAATTTACCCTAGTTTAATTTGATCAAGCTTTAGTTGATCAAGGTCATAGCTGAATTGATGCAAACCTTCCTTCTTTTTCAGTGACTTAGTCTGAAGTGGCTTTAACCCAAAATAAATATATATTTTTAAAAAAAGAATAAGCATGACTATTGCAGACATTTACTTTGTTACCTCTTCAATCCTTTCTTATATAAGTAGTTCTTGAACCCATTTGTTGATTTGTGCATGTTTCATAAAATTGACATGGAGATTAATATTCATTACCTGCCTTCCAGCTCTTAAATGAAATACTGTGTAAGGCTATATAACAAAATTCCAGTGTGGGGCCAACCAGAGTAAAAATGAAGTATCTTGCAAGCAGAGTATGAGACTTGCCTTGGAACTAAAAGCTGAAAGATCCTCTCTCAAGGTAGGCTAGAATCATATACTCATCTCCTCATTCAGATTTTAAGATCAGTACTCACTTGTATTTGTAAATTTGGAAGTAACTGCACTTTCAATTTAATGTTAAATAAGCTACCATGGGAATATTGCAGTGACAGAAGAATAACTTTTTTTGGCATGGTAGTCACAACACTGAGGAAATGCTGTTTTACTCAGACTGTAACTGTGGAAGCTGAGCCAGATTTCTGACTCTTGTGTCAATAGTCCATCTGTGGCTGTTGCCTTCACACAGTCATGTCTGAGCAAGTCTGGCAGAGAGGTGCTGAGCTCTGGTTAATACTCCTGGACTCAGGGCACCAAGGTATTAGACCTTCTATTCTTACAATCTCCAATTCAGGCATGCTGGCAGAGTTGGCTTTTTCTGTCCCTGACTTTAGTAAGTTGTCAGCTTCTTCAAAAGCTGGACCAAGAGGATTTGTGTTCCCCTTGCCCTTTCCTTTCTGTGTATTCCTGAGAGGAATGTCTGCCTGAGAACCAGAAAAACTGCTACACTGACGTGTGAGATTTCTGTTTGCTTGTTTTCATCTGTCCTTTTGTCCTCAGTGCAAGTGTTGGGCTTAACTGAGCGTATCTTTCCCAGTCAGGCAGTCTGGGACAGGCTGGCAGTTGTGTATGAGGGTGGGAGGGGGAAAAGAAAGAGTGTTATTTTTGCAGAGCTGTAAATCCAGCACCTTTTGCCAGTGCTGTATTCTTTTTTTATGGCTTGTTTCTAAGAAGCTATTGCTGCAACAGCACTAGCTGCAAACAAAATCTCATTTACTCAAAAGTTCATGACAGGACAGGTCATGCATTTTGCACATTTGTGGGACACTTGTAAAGGAAATACAGAGCACGCTTTCCAAAAGCTACAGCTTGAAATGCAACAGTTTCCATGCTGCCTGGAGCTTCAATGTCAAAGAGATTTCTATTTTTAGAGAGAGTTTCTACTTAAAGAGCTATATAAGGCTGTGTTGGGGAGACCATTACTTTATTATAATATATGAGAATACTTGATAATCAGTGGGCGAGAAAAAGTCTGTGTAAAACTGAAAAACACAATGATACTCTGACTTGGATCTTTTTTGAGAAGAGAGGTAACTGAGATGAGAACTGAAGACACAGTATTTGGTTTTTAATAATATAATTTCTCTCAAGTTCTTAAAATAATTGCTTTAGGCATTAATAATTCACATTAAAAATGTGACAGAAGGCTCTTTATGATGAGTGATGATGCAAGAAGGAAGAGGTAGTTCCAAATACAGTCTGATGCCAAAAGACAACTTAACTGTGCTAATAGATGACAACACTGAAAAAACCCAACAAATTACTGTTGTGTCCTTCCTGGGAAACTTGTTAAAACTTGGTGTTACAGATTCAGTCTTTCTGACTACAATTTTCTTAGTCATCCTGAGTACCAAGTGCACCTAGACAGCAGAAAAACAATCAGTGGTCAAGTTGGCTAAGAATAGTAGTCACAGTGGTAGAAGAATGGAGCAGTGTCTGAAATGCTGGCTTGCTAGGGAGCCTGCTTCTGAAGCCTATTTTTGATTCACATAGAATCGTCCAGTAAACACATACCTCTGTTACCCCTAATCCCTATTTTTGTATGAATAGATAAGGAAGAAGTCTGAAAAGAATTGGTTAAACCTGTGTTCTCAATTAACTTTCTTAATGTAATTTCTACTGCAGTTTTAAGAGAAACTGGTTTCCAGGAAATAATTTGTCTGTGAAGCATGGGACACTTTCTGGTTTGTTTGAACTTTCAGAGGCATCCCAGGTAACACTGGCTTCAGGAGCTGTAACTAGTGTTAGCACAGCAGTTGGGATCAATATGGTTTTGCTTGAGTAAGGACTAGATGAGGTAACAGAGCTAAATTAAGGACACTGGATCCATTTCTGCTGTAGTCTGACACAGCTCCTGTGATGAATTCTAAATTAGAGTCAGGACTGAACTGATGCTGGTCTTAACTTGTCTTGGGTTTCTACTTCTGTTTTTATATTGTCTAACTAGCTGTGACATAACTTGTTTGGCTTTAGGTGTGTAAAATAAAGAACGGCTAGTATATCTGAGTTAGGGGTGAAAAAGCCACAAGTATACGTGATGTCTGCATTCTAGTAACATAAGGAAAGTCAGCAGTCTTGCTTCATGCAGAAGATAAGACAGGGCAGACTAGTCGGTAGCAACTCAATTGCTGAATTGTTTGAACTAAGGAAATTCCTTCGTCCACTCAATGCACTGAACCATGACTAGCAGGAGAAATTACACTCTATGTTGACATTTATTATTCAGAAGGAAAAAAATTACTGGCATTGAAATGTGCATTTAGAAAGGTTTCGAATACACTGACATACTAGTCCTGGCTTGTTATTGGAAGTATGAGAAGCAGTTCAAGTATTTCGAGGAACTACCCCTCTAGTAAAACAATTGTGCACACTGGTACCTTTTCAGATTTTTTTGTGAAATCAGCTTTATATCCTAACTATATTGCTATAGAATATAGGGCAGGAACAGAACAATTGAATGGCACTATTGCGGGCGTTTTCTATGTTGGAAGTACAGGGCGTGCACCTAAAGGAAACGAATTCCTGAGAGGTCGGTTATCTGAAGAGGGCGAGGTGAACTGCGCCGGCTTCCCGCGCTTTTAACCGAAGCAACACCGCCCCGCAGTGGCCACTGGGCGAGAACCGGAGAAGGTTTTCAGTACAAACCTTCCAGAATGGTGCTCTGTTCTTTTGGCAATAGAACATCTACGAGCCGGACGAGAGCTCTAGAAAATTTGAAGATATTGCAGGAATTGTAAGGGATTAATCACGATAAACTTATGGAATATGGTCATAACTTTTGACCAAGGCAGGCCTTTTGCAAAGCCTTTTGCAGTATCCTGTTCATTCCTGGAGGAGGTCCACAAAAAACAGCTCTTCCTCCTTCCCAGTCTGTCAAAGCAACTAGCTTGCTTTGAGCCAAAACTTTATTCTCTCTCCTATGAAGTACCTCTACACCTTCCCCTTGCCTCACTGAGATAGCACCCAAGAAATCTTCCTATGGCAGTCCCTTCTTCCTTCCTAAATGTCATCAGTACTGCTGGCTTACTCTGCAGCAAAGATGTTTCTAATTTGATCTGCTTTGCAGCTGTCTCAGGCAGGAATCCCAGGCTGCTTCTGCCCAGTTCCTGAACAGTTTCCTTCTGGGATTAAACAAATTTCTGCACTGTTTCCCAAACAAGTAACTGAAGTTACTTTATGAGGTTTTAGAGATTAATTCTGAGTTTTATTGGCAATGACTTCAGTGAACTTTATACTTGTAGTTTTTGTTAATAAACCTAGCAATTTTACAATATTGAAAATACATTTGTTAAAAAGTTATACATGTGATCAGTCAGTTGTCTGAATCTCAACTTTACCAGTGTGATTTTCACTGAAAGTTTCATGCTCTACTTGTAAGATCCTGTTCTGTACCTGCATTTGTTTCTATTTTGTTAGCTGTTGTACAGGGGGAGAGTAGAACTGGTATTTGCTAAATAAATAAATACTTCCATTTGATTAACACTAACTGTTTAATAATGACAGATCTATTACATACGGTGTTTCCATTTGTACAATGTAAAGACATTATTATACAGATGCCTACTTCAAAGCAATAATAAAGGTCTATAAGCTCCAAGGTTCGTTTTTTGTACCAGAGAAAGGGAAGTCTTAACTGAGGTAAGATCTCTTTTTGTTTCTTTACAGCAATGTATACAAAGTTGCATCACTGGAGGTTTTCCCCCTACATCAGCTGTGTATGTTGAAAAAGTTGAAAGAGATGAAAACCAAGGACACATGACTTCAGACCTGAAATTTTAGTCATCATCAATTGATCATCTAAAATGGTGAGTACAAGGATACATATTTGATCATGCAAATTGGATTATCTTTCCATTTTATTTGTAAACTCTCATTTGATATTTACTTCAGAATTCGATTGAATACCATTAGAAACTGACTGCATTTTTTTCTTTAACTTTATTCTAATGTCTGTCTCTCATGCACCTCTAGATAAGCAGTTTTCTCTGTTTTCAGTGCATACTATTCTCTAATCATGCCAGAAAATAACATATTCTACAAATTAAAAGGAAAAAAGTCTTTAAAAGTTGTACATATAGTGAAGGAGGTGGAAAGCCCAAGCTGTTCTTTAAGACTCTTGGGGAAAAAGCAGCATCTTCTTACTGAAATGCTGCTGTAGGAGATAAATAAGATTAAGCAACACCATTATGCTGTAAACAAACACCATCAGTCTGTAAGTGGTGATTGTACAATGGTTTCATCAGGCCTTCTCTAAATTGCTGAAGGTTAACTCAGCAGCACAAAGTACTTAATGTCATAGAAAACAGCTTTATTGAGTGTTTGTGTAAGCCTGAATTTAGTTAAGGATAAAAATTAGTTTTAAAAGACAGTAACTTCCAAAATATTTGTAAATATATTACAAATCCTAGAGTCCTTTTGTGTAGCTGTTTTAGAAACATACTTGTCATAGTGGTTGTTCTGAGACTCCAAAACAAGAAGTAAACCAAACTTGGTAAAAGAAATGAGACTGAGGAAAAAATCTAAATAATTACTTTTCTATTAGAGTACTTCTAAGTTTGGAAAAAGCAACTGTCTAGGCAATGCTTGTAATTCTTTTATTATTTATTCAATATTAGATATTTAAGACACTAAAATGGTGGGAAGAATGTAATGTGAGCAGGTGAGCATAAAAAAAAAAAAAAAAAAGGAAACAATGAGGGTGGTGGTCAATAAACAGTGCCCAGCAGGAGTTACATGTGTCTTGTTGTCCAGAAGGGTGAAGCTCAAAACTTTCCCCAGCCACTCTTGAATTAGCTAGCCCCAGTAACAAGGAAGACTACTCAGTTTTTATGAGGCCAGCCTTTTAAGTGTTTTACTTGAGCATGTTATACTTGGTCATCTCAATACAAACAGACTCTTAACAGCTCCCTTTCACTTCTCAGGCTTTCACCTTTTCAAAATTCTTGCCTCAGACTAAATAAAGATTTCTGAAAATTTCTTTTGAGAAGAGCATGAGTCCTTTGGGGTTTGTAGCTTGGATTTTTTTTTTTTCCCCTATCCCTCTCCCCTCCAACATCTGACTTAAATATGTTCTTTAATGACTTCCTATTGGCTGTTTGTTTATATGTGATCATATGTGTTTGTCAATAAGGCTATGTATGTAAGCAGCATATATAATGAACACCAGGTAAGTCTGGGAATTTGTTTGCCTTTCACCCCACTATTCTCGCTTTCCTGTGATAAGAAAAAAATTATGATAAAAATTATATGGGATTATCATAAAGCATATCTATAAACCCATAGCTGTCATTATTAGAATTGTACTTTAACTAGTTTAACTTCTATCTTTAACTTTCTAAAGCTGGTGTGAATTTTTAAATTATAGTAGCCATTCTTTTCTTTTTAAGATAGTGATCATATTCCTTTATAGAAAAACTATACATCAGAACTATACACAGTTCTCATATTGTTCTGAGATTTTATTGAAGAGTTCACTTTCATGTTCAGCCTTGCAAATACTAAATGTTTGGACAGGGCATCAAAAATTCCTTATATAGAGGAAGATATTTTTTATTCTGATAATTATGTAGGAAACCATTCAGTAGTGTGTCAGCAGAAGGAGATGGTTACTGGTTGTGTGGCACAATCCTCAGGGTGGGGAGTTTCCTCTAGATGTCCTTGAGAGGCCCAAGATGGTAATAATGGTTGTGTGTAGGTGATCATGGCCGTGGTGGCTTTGGCCACAGTAGGGTCACTGTGTATGATAGTAAATCTTTTATTAAAAGTGTCAAGCATATAGTTTTCATGTTAGAGGTCTGGATGCAGAGCACATGTGTGCTGTAACTGACGGGAAGACAAAAACTGATTTTGACTGGGCTCTTCAGGAGGTCTTGTGTCAAAATAGAAAGCAGTTAAGTCACTTATGATAGTGATGATGAAAATAGATGAAATTGTCATTCACCAGCCACATGTACAGCTAAGACAGAGAGTAATGTCTGGGGAAGAGGCCATGCATTTTACTAAGGCAGTAAAAACAGTATTTGGAGAGGGAAGGAAGACCACCCATTATCTAGCAGGAAATGGGCAGCATTCAATATTAGTGAGTAAAGACAGTTTTCCAAATACAGTCTGAATGTGGCTGCTTAAGTAGCAGCATCAGTGAGGGAGGACTCTTAAAGAATACAGAATATGATTGTCGCTTAAAATGAAATCTGTTTCTACAAAAAAATGCACAAACCCAGCCTTGAGAGCAGAGTACTTCCTAAGGATTATTAATTAAATGGTGTTAGCTGCCTCTCTTCCTCATCACTTTCTCTTGGCGAGTTACTGTGATCCCCAGAACACCTTAAGCTGCAGTGTGACACTACTTGTATATTTTGGACAGAGTGAGAAGTGTTCAACAAGCTGTTGAATTGGGATTTGCATATTTGCAATGTAAAATTACACTGTTGCAATAGGCATGATGATATTGTCACCAGCTGCTATCTTGAGATAAAAATACACTTGCCATTTTCACCTTGTTACTGTCCCTCTTTCTGTTACAGTTCTCATGAACTCGGTGACCTAAGTGCCATTACATTATGCCACTATGTCTTAAATACATCAAATATTTATATACAAGTCAAACTTCATTTCAGTACAGTCTGTGCTGTGCTGAAAATCCCCCTGTATGCTAACCACAGTTGAGAAGCTGCTTGCGCTTTCAAAGTCTGGATCTATATATCACGTTGATCACGACTAGAATGCCCACATACCTCTTTGAACAATCTTGCTTATGATTGAAAGTAGGGTGGTGGAATTTCATACTGCTATTCCATGTCAAGTTATCTTACCTTACAGTAAAGTGAGATATGATATGATTTTAGTGGGTTTTGAAGAGTTTGTCCAGAGCTGGAGCGTGCACTTTCCACTGTAATATATGGACATACTCACTGTATATATATGTACACCTGAAGTCTTTTAAGATGGCAACATCTGATCAGTTTAGGTACCTTTATAGTCAGAGATGACTACATCTCACTTTAAGTAAACACCTGTGTTTCATCAGATTAATATATTGACTAGATCTTCATTTACTATGAGGTCTGAAGTCAGGGTGGGGTTTTAAACATGCAACGTTACTGAAGATCCAAGACTCATGTCTCAATTTCTTGATATTTACTGAATTTTTACTCTTGCTTGGGTGCACACACATACAGTGCCCTTTGCACAAAGCAGTGTAATGTAGTTCAAATATTTTCTGTAATGAGATAATAAGAAAGACCTTCACTCTAGTTGCATATTAATTTAACAGAAAGTTTTACTACTATTATGAATCTTAATTCTCCTTTTGAAGCAGATGAAACTACTATTTTCTTATTACAAGTTTTCCAAGTTGGGTTATGTTACATTTGGCTTGTTCAAAGACATTAGGTCATTCCTTAATGGCTTTGCTCTCACCTCAAGCAGCAGAGGGCAGTGAATCCACTGCACAGAAAAATAAAAATGTCTGATCATAGGAAAATTATTATTCTCTTTCCTTACACTTCCCTGTCATTCCCTATCAGAAATTGCCACTGTAGGGCACATGCAGAGTAAATTAAAAATCTGTGTAAAAATCATGATAATTTAAACTTAATAGACCCAATACAGACACAATTAGATAAACATTTTTTTTTTTCAATGACTGCTACTTGCAGAACAGAATACTGTTTGATACCCTGCATGTGTAGTTTATCCCATGACAGTTTTAAAACCCCTGAATTTTTCATTGTTATTTTGATATGTTGCAAAAGGGAACAGAGAAACAAGGCAGAGGGAAAAAGAAAGGGAGATAAGGCCAAAATTAAAACTCAGGGAAAGTATTACTGAAGACACAAAAATTATATTATCTGCAGTCACAGTCCTGGGTGACTGTTTTGTAATTTTCCATACCTAAATTTTGACAGAGGTGAAATACGAACACTAAAAGCTGTTCAATTAGGGTGAAGGGAAGACAAAAAACCAAAACAAAACCCAAAATTAAATTAGTCAAAAAACCCCGAATGTTTGGGACTTGTCCTCATGAAAACATAGACATTCTTCCCCAAACTATTGAGTTTAAATCTCAGTTTTCCAAAGAGGAGTATTTTGATATGAAATATTCAAGCAGCTCTATTAAAAGCCATCCTTAAATAATTTCCAATAGAGATATAGCACATTCATGTTGATCATTAAAAGTATTGGTATTTATTCAATCAGTACCATTTTCACATTTCTTAATATGATTTTTACAGTAAGGATCAGAAGTTTGATCTAGAGGAGATATCAGAATTTATTTTTTTTTTCTTTGTCCTCACTAAGTCCATTCTGATACAGCATTTTTTGTGCTTCTCTGTCGGCTTAGATGTTATTTGATGTGGGGACATAAGAATTTTCACCAAATGTCTTTAGGCAGGGAAATATCCCCATGGGATTGAAAATTGACTATTATCAGTAATGACAGATCTCCTGTGAGTTTCCATATTTCCCTACACAAAGCATACCACACTTTATTGCCACAAGATTCCATCTTTGATTAGAAAACTAGTAATGTTTTGCTCATAGACACGAGGGAAGGATTTTTATTACAGGCCTTTCAAGGGATTTCTCATTTTTGTCTGGCTGCACTTTGCAAGGTTAGATCCTTTAGAAATCTTTTTTGTTTTCTTTTGTTGTTTGTTTGTTTCCAAAAGTAGCATTCTACACTCATACAGTGTTGTAGGCTTAGTTCATCTGCAAAGGTTCTAGTGTGTTTCTAAACTAAATAAGGGAGGACTGTGGCAGGAGGTAGGTGGCAGTGTTTTTGTTGTTTAATGGGCTTTTTTCCTTAAGGAAAGAGGGAAATACTATCCTGGGCCATATTAATAGATAACTCAATCTGTAGAATACGAGAAGTAAATACTCATCTTTATCTGGCACTGCTCATATTCTGTAAAGTTCAGAAAGATGTGGGCAAATTGGAAAGGGTCCAAAGTAGATCAGCAAGTATGTTAAAAGAGTTAGAAAGCATGACCTAAGAGGTAAGCTGTGGAGAAATTTAGTCTTTCTCTTTTGTTAAAAAGAATGATAACAATACAACAAAGCTATAGAGATGGGAGAGAGAACTTAACCTCTTCACAGCAGGAAACTATTATAAATCAGGCAGTACGCTTACTTGTTCATGTTTGTAGGCTGAAACCAGCAAGAAAACAACTTTACAGCAAAGAAATTTAAGCTTACATATTCAATATTTCTGAGGACAATGAAAGACTTCACTAAATTAGGAGTCCTAGAAACTCCTTCACTGGAGGATTGCAGAAGAATTTAAGGAAATTTCTGTCAGGAATTGCCTTTAATCTTCAGGAATGGAAGCTGGTTTTCAATAGTTCTCCAGTGAAGTTTTACTCTGCCTACAAGTCCTAATTCATGATGACTGAAGTTGTGACAAAGTCCAGTTACAAGAGGTCATAGGCATGGTGGGTAAATATGGGCTAGCTTTGTCAGGTTGCAAGCAGATCAATGCTAGCAAGCATCTAAATAACCTTATGGGAAAGGGGTAAAAACAGCCAGGAGGTCAGTCTACAGGACATTACCAAATCTGTAGTTGCCACAGTAACTTTAAAAGTCCATATAACACATCTTGAATTGTGTTCTAAACACAGCCTTGTTTCATCTTAGACATATTTCTGAAAGAGTGCCTCTAACATTAATGACAACACAAGGCAGGACCACTTCACTTCCGTATCTCAGAAAATAGCAAAATAGAAGATAAATCAGTCCCTTTCTAGAACAACTTAGCATGGATCTCCTTAGTCTCCATAAAGTCCAGACTCATTTTACAGAAGAGGGCAGCAGCCACAGAAGAAAGTGTATTATATGATCTCTTCCGTTCTTTGTAGGTCAATAAAGGAAGCTATATTCTGTGCTAGAGAGGATTTTGCAATCATCTTGAAAAGATTACTCCACTTGCATTAGAAAGCCTGTTGGTGACCATAGCAAGGTCTGGTTATGAAAAATAAGGCTCAAATAGCTCCCAGTGCCTTTATCAGTACCTTTCGTCTAGACTCATCTGGCAAAATTGATTTCAGATCACTTTTTCTATTGGGAATGTAATTACCTCCAAAGTATGGTTAAGATGAGTTAAGTGGCAGACTGATTCAATGAACAAGTGCTTAATTTCTTTCCTGACCCAAAGTTCATATCTAATATAGAGAATCAGGAGTGATTTTGACGTCAGCCTTATCCTCTGCAGATGCTTGTTCACCTTGCATTTGGAGAATGCTCAGCATTATGAGTCATCTCTAGTGAAGAGGCCCTACACCCTAAAAGAGCAGGTCAAGACTGAAATATTGAGGATACAAGCACACACACAAAACCTTTTAGGAAGTCTCTTCTTGTTACTGTATTTATGCAGTGAAATGTAAGAAGAAACCAAAACATTTCCTGGCATGGGTAACACAAGGTCAGTAACTATTTCATTTAGCACTGCTGTCTGTTCATTTGGTCAATCACTGCAACTAGACTTGCTCTGAGAAACATTGTGTCACAACAGCATCACTGGCTTCCTATTTAGGCTGTCTAGTACCAAAATGGCAGGAGGTTTTTTAAAATAGTAATGATACTTGTAGGTTGTCATTGCATATGCATAAACTACACCTCTGAGGAATAAGTTCAGGAACATTAAATGTTATGTACTGCCCCTCAAGTATACACAGATACATGTGATCATGAAATGCTAAATTCTTAATTATGATTATTGTAGAGAATTATGCTTCCTCCAGATGGCTAGATGAAGATCCTCAGGCCCTTAGATGAGCTTAGCTGGAGAATTTACTTAGATGAAGTTTGCTTAATTATGTCCATTGTCATTAAAAAGACTGCAGCAATTTCAAGCATGATGCATAAAAACCGAAACTACTAACAGTTGAAGATACACCTAAAAAGAGCAGTGGAATAGAAACTAATTTTCCTGACCAGTTCTGGCAGCTTTTTTTTTTTTTTTTTTTTTCTCTTGGCAATATCTTTTTTTTTTCTGGGAATGATAGTTGCTTTTCATTTTGTGGTATCACCTTTCG
>JANIJG010010950.1:0-27136 GCA_024611175.1 Megaceryle torquata | reverse complement strand
CTGTTCTTTTCACTTAAGGCATCTCTAGCTATATTTTGTTGAATCAGCAGTATTTCCTTTGTTTAAAAGAAACGAGTCAACCCCATAACAAAACATTCCTCACTGTTTTTCCTTCTCCTGTTTAGCCAAAATGTGCAGGCTTGTTCTGCGAGCACAGACTTTATTACTTCCAAAAGCTAAAGGTCAGCCTGAAATCTCACAGCATACTTACTGTACAAAAGCCAAGCAAGGAAATTTTCAAAAAGTCTTTGGAGAACATTATCTTAAAATATAAACTTAAGAGTCACTTCCATCCCATATGCCTTATGGGGTTTTTTTGTGGTTTTTTTGGTTTTGTTTTTTTCCCTAAAATATTAATATTAATTTCTTTGTATCCTGGAATCTCTGAATAAAACATTTAATAGAACATTTTTTAATAGATCATTTTTTCCAGTTTCTTCCTGTAGGTGAGCCTACATTGTCTTTTTTAAACAGGTTTTATTGTTGTTTTTTTTGAATCACACAGAATCACAGAATGGTAGGGTTTGGAAGGGACCTCTGGGCATCACCTAGTCCAAGCCCCTGCTAAAGCAGGTTGCCCAGGATCACGTCCAGGCAGGTTTTGAAAGTCTCCAGAGAAGGATACTCCTCTGGGCAGCCTTCAGGTGAAGTTTGCCATTTTTTCCTTAGACTGTTTATTGCCCTGAAATACCATCTTTTGTGATGTGTTCTTAAGGTAAACAGACTAGGTATTGAGTACATACTTTTATATTCTATAATTACACTGGATGGTCTTAGCAACACTATCTGTCCTTTGTCATTCTGTTATCAGGAAACACACTGGGATATCCTTAGTCTCAAATAGACAACTTACCCTGATGATAAAGATTATTGACTTTTTTGCCTGCTTATCACTGCTTTAAGCTATTAGGGAGAATTCCTCCCTGTATAGTATAGAAAAATATAAGTGCATGGACACCTACATGCATTTTCAGATTACTACAATTGTTGCTGAAAAGAAAATGCTTCCAACAAATCTGCTTATAATTGGACCTGACTCAGTGCTGATTCTTCCAAAGAATAAAATAAAAATGGATATTAATTGCAATCAGTATTACTCATATTCTGCTGTGAGAGAGTGACACTTACTGTTTACTATCCATAATATTCTCCCAAAAAATTTGAAAATAGCTGTGCAAACTGATAAATATATTCTTTCAGTAGGAAAATTGCACTGGATGCATCACAGTAGTACTTGGACAGTGTTTAGCAAAATGGGAAATTGAACAAGAGAAAGAAGATCCCCAGGAAACCATTGTCTAAATATGTTGCAAACAAATGGGATTCAGTTTGTTTGGAAGCCTTGTTCCGTGTGGTGCACTAGAGCTAAACAGCAGGAGGTGAAACCATAAATCATGTCAAGGAGTAAAGCAAGTTAGAAAACTATAAAGTCATTGTGTATGAAAGTTCTCATTAGCTCACCAGTGGTTTTTTTGGTTTGTTTTTTTTCCTTCTCTCCAGAGAAATCAGATATAAATAGACATGCAATATGGGGACAAGCTTGCAATGGTTACAGTGGGAACAGAATCCACCCCCTGTACAGCAGTTTCACATTCCTTTTAGAGACTATAGCTCTTCTTTCCAAACTTTTGTATGAGCTTCCATTCTGATAATTTTCTATGCTAAAGCAATTGTAGTTAATGGTACTTGTTGCCTGCATTTTCATATATGACTCTTCCCTTTTGGTACTCAGCAGTAGAAACAGCAGCACTGTAAGATCCCCTGAAAGGGTTGTCCAGATTTTTATCCTTAGCAGTGCTTGACAGTTTGTGTGTGCAAGGGAATTTTGAGCTTCAGCTCAAGATCCAGGTCTTTGAGTTTCCATCATCACTACTATAAAAGATAAACTTATGATTGGCAGCCAGACCGTGCCGGCCCAGATCTGGGATGCAGCACTTCTGTAAAGCCACAAGGAACTAATGCTCAGCCAAACACCAGGCTGCCAGACAGCAGACCCGACTCGAGTTGTCTTTGATGTAAAATCACTAGCTGAATCTGTAGAAAGCAATACCTGTGTAAGATTAAGGCAATAATTTTTAGTGTGCTCCGTCTACATTACACTTTTAAAGTTTAACAAGACTCATTTTTTTAATCTCTCTTTCTCTCTGATGATGAACCACAGTTCCTTGTGCGAGGTTAAGGCTATTAACTCTTAACATTTTAGCGTCGTGTCTGTTTTAGACTCACTAGAGTCTCCTGCTGCTAAGAAGTTCTTCACTCACCTATATTTTCCTCTATTTCCATGTTTATCTTTTATATAGGTATGGTCATTCCTAAGATATCTTGTTATCTTGTTATCCCTAAGATATCTTGCTATCTATCTGAATATTCAACTTGATATTTTTTTTATTATTTTAACCTATGTCTCCTGGAAACAAAAAAAGAAAACAATTGATGTCTCTAATTCTGTGGACTAGAAGATGAGAGAAAATGTCTGCAAGCTCTCTCAGCACAGAGTCTCTAGGTAGTTGATTTATTTTAGCTTGGACTAAGTCTACACAAAAAATATTGCTGGCGTAACTATTTTGGAGGAGATTATTAAAATCAAACAAACAAAGGTTTCCCTCTTGAGTTAAGCACAGTAGGAAACCCCAATACAGGTGTTGCTATATCGCTCTGTAATTTCTTCAAGCGGCACAGGTTGAGCACGTCACAGAAGGTGCCACTATGCCACAGAGAAACTTGGAGATACCACTGGCCCAGTCATGCTGAAATAGATGTGGGTTCAGAGCTCTTCTGCTTTAGAGAGACTCTAAATTGTGATTCTCTACAGTTTATTTTTTCCACATCTCCATTTCTAAATCCTATGAGTGGAAACCTAAACTCACAGCAGTGGTAACAAAGCAGCTGTACCTGGCTGGCTCCAGATTTTAACTGCAGAAACCCACCTTTTCTGTTGTCACTGGGACTCAGCATTTCCCCTATGGTCTGTGGGAGGCTGCTGTGTAATTTTTATTATGTCCTGTTCTTTCTTTACTATATACAGAAGTTTAACACTTGAAATCACATTAACAGATTAAATTTAGAACTCGAGTTACAATTCTCTTGCAAAAGAGAAAATAAAGAGCCCTGTGTTTTAAATGCTGAGAGAATTTGCTCTTTGGATGGATGTAAAAAAACCACCAGCATTAAGTTGTAGGGTCTCATACAGTCCAATGAAATTGTTCAGGTTTGTGGCAATAGAATCCTTATAAAGAAATTTTTACTTCTATTGGCTCTATTTTATATTTCACTGTATTCACTAGAATGTAACTGTGTACTGGCTGATAGTTCTATGTGCTGTGGTTCAGGCAACTGTATCAGCATGAACCTAATTCTAAGCAGCTAGCCCTTGTGTTAATTAATGCTTGTATATTTATACAAATGACGTGCTTGAGCAGTCTGCTGGGTTATGACTATTGTTAGTGCAGGTCATATGCTACTTTTGACTGTGGAAGTAGATAGGAATCAGTATTTATGAGTTGTAAATTCAGCCCCAAAAGATCTGAAAAACAAAAGTTCCAACAATTTTTGAGAAAACTGGTCTCTCATATACATGTGAATAGCATAACACTCCCTGTTTTGTTGATTTCTTGTTTATATTTCCACAGTACCTGCAATTACATTATTGTATATACATTCTACAATTGCTGTTGTATGGCCTGTGCAAAGATGCTTGGTCTAGAAACATAACAAATGCTAATGTTTAAGATATCAGATATTATGCTAAGTTAATACTAGTAGCTTTGTCTTTTACAGAAGTTTAAACAAGGAAGGTTGATATAATACTTGTCCTTCATATAACTGTGAACTCAAGTATGCAGCTTTTATAGATTCACATTTCAAAGTCACAAGCATGACTGTGACAACTTTTGCCTTCTGTGTGTATGTCCATGTAAACAGCTTATGTACTTGAAAATTCACATTCATGTGAATTTGAATGAACCAAACCAAATCTCCTTGCAAAGCTCAAGTAAAATTACTCTGTTTCACTTGGTTCCACATGAAAACTGAGGAAACAACAAAGCAATTTCAGGCTCACTTGAAACTGAGCTAAAGTTCTCCTAGCTTGCTTATTTGTGGAAAAGTTTGTGCTATTATATGAAATGCAGTGCTAAAATCTATTATGGATATTTGGCATTCCTTCAGGTGATCCCCACAGGAACATCTGCTTCCTACAGAAAGTGAAACCACAATTTAATAAACAGTATTAAATTACTTTTCTGTTTTTAAAGTGGTTTCTACGTATTTTTTTTTAATCTAGAATTTAATGTTCAAGCAAGATTACAAGCTCTTTACACTGATGGAAAATTAGTAAGATTGAATTGCTTTCCAGAGGTCATAATGGGCTCTTGTCTCATAATTTAATGAGCAGAAATATTTTTGCAGCTAGAATTTGAACTATTAGAGGATCAACTGATTTTATGCACCGTATTGTAACTGTTGTGGCTGCATTATGCTTAGGATTTATTTTATGAGGAATTTGCTTTTAGCCTGGGGGATAATTAGCACTTCACAATCTTGAGAAAACATACACATTCTTAGGAACATAAGATAAATCAGAAAATCTCTGTTTTGGTTAGTGTGTTATCAATTGAATCTTCTGTCTGCATCTTCTTTAAAGAAAAGTCCTCCATGTCTGAGAACTTTGCAGGGGGATGGTGTGTGTGCAGTTTCAGATAGTTCTTGTGGCTGTGCTTAATATATTCAGAGCCTGAGATTTTACTCTATGTGCTGTAATTAATCTGCACTGGTTTGGAAGCAGATTATTATTGCAGGTAATCATCAATGGATATCTACTGTGGAAGTCAGAAAAGCAAATCACAGTATGTGGTGCTCTCAAGTAAGAAAATAGCATTCAGCATTAGTTTGATAACTAGGAGCCAGAAACAACAACTATAATAAATTAGATATTATCATATTGGAGGATCACCTGCACTTTATTTCTTATGTTTTATACTCACCCTGGATTCTTCTTGAAAGTTCTGAATACTGATGATCCTATGATGGAGTTGGGGAGCTGCTGACATTTTGAATTTAAGAAATGCTTAATTTCTTTAGATGTTAAAAAGTTAAGTGCTAGATAGGACTTTTGTTTGGTTTTTTTGCCCAAGATGATGAACAATGGATAAAAGGAAGTTATTATGTCTATGAAAACTAAAGCTATCATTATTAATCCATTTTCATGAGTATCCCATTGAATTCAGTCATGCCCTGTGGGATTTCAAAAACTGGAATCAATACAAGGCCTGTATTTGATCAGAGCAGCTGCTTTAGAAGGAAGGAAAAAGGGTTTGGGAATTTAAACAGGAATCACAAGACTGTGATCATTAAAGATCTTTCCAACTTTTAATAAATGATATATGAAAGCCTGAGAGAGGAAGACAGGGACCAAGCAAGCAAGATTTCTTTTGACCTCTAAACAAAAAGAAAACAGCACTAATGAAAGTTGTGGTCATGCACATGGAAAGCAAATTCACAAAGGGTAGTCTCTTGTTTGGGTTTAGGTACTCTGTATCACTCTGATAATGTGGCTAGGGCCACAGTTGAACAGCGCTGTATCATATGTGTTGTTCTTGTCTTAAAATGGGTAATAAATCGAGAGTAGTTCCTCTCTATTCCTCTTTAATGATTGTACAGTTACCAGTGGTGGCAGTTCTGTGTTGCCACCACCTTCTTTTATTTTATTTTATGAGTTGTCTGAATCCTCATAGAGCTTTGTGGTTTTGCTCTTGCATTCTCTGCTCCTTTTTCCCCCTCCTCTCTCTTCTAGCCAGCTAATTTTGGGAGGGACAGGAATAGCCAGTGACTTGAAATATGTGATTTCATCTCCTTACAACCCCAGGGAAAATAAGTCAGTTTACTTCTGAAGAAGAGAGTGGGAGATCTTGTCTTATAGGAAAAGATAGTTTTATTCTTGGATTTAAAACAAAAAAGTGACTCTGCTCCTCATTCAGGAGGAATGCCTGTGATTGTAATGATTGTCCTTGCTGAGAGCACATATTTTTGATGTAGTGGGAGAGTGCAGAGGAAAATGTCTGCTTCCCAGAGACAACACTGAAAGGTTCCTTCTCACCTAACTCACAAGTCACTAGTCAGACAAAGCTTTACACAGGCTCCATGCCGTCTCGTCTGTGTGATGGTGTTGTGTATGAAGTAAACCAAGAAAGAGCAAAGTGGACATACATTACTCTTGAGACACTGAGAGTCTCTATTTATAAAAGCTAGGGGTTTTCTGTTTTGCTTAGATAGAATACATATAGTATATAAAGAGAACAGTTGTCTCACAAAAGGGCTTTTTCTTAAAGGAATAAGTATGACATTACATCTTTTGATCTAGCTGCTAGTGTGCTTCACAATTCTGTACCTGGCTTGGGACTTGAACTGTGATAGACAAAGTTTAAGAAAATGTGACTGACATAACGATGAGTTAGTGTAGTCTTGGTAAAGGCTTTTTGTGTGTTTGAGGAAAGCAGGCAATATACTAGTGCAGGGTTACAAAGATGAACTTGTTTCATGTGGCTTTAATCAAATCTGGGATGTCTGGAATTAAGGGTCACCACCCTGCGAGGCACCTTGAGAAGAATTGCTGTTTCAAATAAGGCCATTGCTGACATGAATGTGGACGGAAAGTTTTGCTTTGTTAGAAACCAGGCATGACAACCAAACTAAACAAAACAAGAAAGAAAACCCACATATCAACAGAATATCTCAATTTGTATTTTACAGTAAATTATAGTACATTAAAGAAGGAAGGTTGTTTCATTATCCAAGAAAACAAGAAATTTAACTTGTTCAAGCACATCTAATTTATTATACAATAATGATTCCCAACAGTTCTGTAGCCAAACCATACTTGAAAAAATTAGAGAGATTTGTTCTCTATTACATCCACTTCACCCTGCTCCCAGAGTTGGCTGAAGTGTCCTCCTTGCCTCTGCTGACTGCAGCAATAGCAGCAGCAATGAGCTTGGCTAGTAAATCTGATTCCACCTCACTGAATGTGTCTGAGTGGCTCCTGTATCCCTCTATTGTGCTCCCCAGTACTCCCAGTTCCAGGACTGTGATGCAGGGGCAGTTGATCCAACCGTACACTGTAGTGCATGGCCTGACAGACTCCACAGCATGCCTGGATTTTTAATCTTAGACCCTCTACACAGATGCACAGTTTGTCGAGTACCACAGACTTATTCTGGCAAGAGCTCATTTTAGGTGGCTGATGGGTCCCAATGCATTGCTCTCCATGTATTCCATTGGGAAACAGGTAAAGATTAATCAAAACTAAATCTTCAGTTGATGGTAGAAGAAGCCTATATATTAAATATGATGTAATAGATATAGTTATAGGGATAAAGATGCCAAAGGCTGCAGGATTTGGATCATAAGTTTCTGTCAGTGATGCTGAGTGGTAGAGGTATTAAATTTTTGAAAAAATAGATGAAGTTAACATCAGAACCCTCAAAGTCATGCTTTTGGTCCATATTTTCCATTCAATTTTATCTTCTGAAATAAAAACCAAACCAACAAACAAGCACACACACACACAAAACTCAAACAACACCCCAAAACAAAACAACAACAAAACCCAACAAACAAAACAAAAAAACCCACGCACAACAAAACCCAACAAGTTGGACACGTACAGCTTCATGCTATGCAGTTTTATCAGCTCATGGGTAGCTGTTGCCCACTTGTTGCCTAGATATCCTGGATACACATAAACAAAACTATTCAAGGTAGGCATCATTCTGTAATGGAGGGAAGGGCTAAAATTATGTTCTGGAAGACTTAAATAAGGAGATGAAAATAGGTTCTGACACATTATACTGGACTCTTCTGGCACAAAACTGGCCTCTTTTTTTTTTGTTCAAATATTCTATCAGAATTGTGTCGGATTGAAAAAATAAACCAGTCCAAGGGATTACAGTAACATAGGACAGCCCTCCATGTAACATTTCCACCAAGCTCTGCAGCATCCAGTTACTTGTGAAAGAGGATTGTTGGATTGTTCTGTGAGGATGGGAGGAGTCTCCCTCACAGTGGGCACTGGAGAACTAACAGCACTGCTACCAGTGGGGTTTGGTAAAGAAGTTTCTCTGTGCTTTATCCATAGCATCCATGTGAGCTTCAAATGCAGGTTTTAACAGAGCTGGAAGCTTGTAGTTTCCAGTTAGCTCTCCTGACATGGAAGATATCATGACAAAGCAAGATCAGAAAAAGAGAGGATGGAAAGGAAATATCTATGAGTCTAAAAGATTTAGCTTCCTTTGAATCTGCATCTCTACTAATGGAAAATGGCACATTTAAATTTACAGTTCTGTAATGTGGGACATGGAGAAAATAGAAGAAAAATGTAAAACATCTTCCCAGTGGTTTCACTTATTTTGTAAGGGATTTACAAAAGTACACTGTTGAGGAAGGTCCAGCTCTATCTGGGTGTTTGCTCTTTGCTAGGAATGATGCTGCCAGTGCTGGTATCAGGCAAGTTGTCCAAACCTCATTCACTTCAGCGTGCACCACAGATGCTCTGGGCATATGAAACCCAGTGGCCTATGTCAGGGGTTAGACTTGTACTGAATAGCATAATTTTCTTGATACAAGCACATAAAATATTGCAGAGCACATCTGGGGTCTCTTGCTTTCCAAATATAGCTGCACAGGAAGAACTGCAAGTTTTGGTTTTTTCCCAGAGCACTGAATATCCAGCCCTTCCAAACTGCATTCATAGAACATCTCTGCTGTATGAGAATTTGATACACTGTCTTGAAATTGATGTACATTCCTATTTTGTGTAGAAATGTAACAATTGGTAATACTATCAAACTCTGTCTGAAGCGTAGCTGCCAGTCTTTAAGAGTCTAACAGAACCTTTACAATCCTCCTTGTGGACAAGCAGTGAAGTAGCATCAGTGACTGCACTTGGAATGAAGCTTATTGTCATTTTGGATCAGCTTGCAGTTACATTATCAGACCCAAACAAAGAAACCTAGGCAAAAAAAAATTCCTAAATAGGACAAGATGATTACATTGGTTAATGCTGTAGAATTCAACGTGCTGTGGATTGCCAGGGTCTGAATATATTTTTGCTTTTAGTTCTCCCTGCCAAGTGTAGTTAAATACTGAAACATGCCGTAATTGGCTGTTGCTATTTGTGAACATCTATAGGTGATTTTTCCTGGGAATTGGCAACTTTACTTCTGTATTTCATATCAACGCTTTCAAAGATGTGTTTGGCTGATGGTTGTTTGAATGCATAATACGTAAACTAATTCCTTTCAATTTTTCATGTGTATACCATGCTATTTTGTGACTTGAATGGTTAAGCAGTTTATGTATTGGGCCATAAAAATGCTTACATGACTGTTCCTGATGCTATTTTCATTTGGGTTTTATTTTTAGTGTGAGGGGTAGAAGTGATACTAGGATTCATTTAGAAAAGCCTTAAGCTTATTTTAAAAAATCCACAAAAAACAAAAACCAAAAAGCAAACAAAAACAAACCAAAACAAACCCCAAAACACCACCACCACAAAAATCCCAAAACAAATTTGGCATCTCTTCAAAGCTATCTCAACTGTACAGATGTGTTCTTGTTATGCAGTCCAAATAGTTTTCTTAGACCCCCCACCTGCTGGCTGAAGTAAACTTGCTCAGCTGCATAAATGAAAAAGAATGTCATACTGAGTATGTCTGAAGGCTTGTGAACCAAGTTTAATCTACTGTCAGTATCATTTATATCTTCTTGTGCACACAGTATTTGTAGCAAAGCAGTTAATACTTTTAAATTACTGTTCTTCTGTGTTTGATAATCCTCACAATCCCAGGCAGAACTGTAATCTTCATTGCATAGCATGGCTTCCCAGTACCTTTACCCAGAGCAGTTTATTTCAAACATGCCTGTTCAATTCTTTTCCTTAAAACATTGACAGACCAAGGAAAAAGAAATGTCAGGAGAGATGTGTATATGCCAGTAAACAAGGGGAAGCCACAATTCGAGCTGTTTCACATGTTAGAAATTGCCAAAAAGAGAACCCAGACACCACAGATACTTGATATATGTGGAAGGATAGAGGAAAAGCACTGACAAGACAAGGGGAAAGTAGAAGAAAGTAGGGGAACACCCCGGTTAGGAGGTAGCTTAGCCTAAGCAACACAAGATGTTTGAAGACAGATTTTTAGACAAAGATTATTTAGAAGTGGATTATTCAAGGATGGAAGTTGTTTGCTCATGACTTTATGCAGAAGGAAATTGGAGCAGCACACTACAGGTGTTACAGCATGGGGAGGGATGAGGGAAAGGTGAGAGGTTAGATGAAGCTCTGACTGCAAAATGTGTTCAAAACCAATCCACTTAGTATCTCAGATGTGATGAAAAGCAGGTTTGTAAATAAAGAGCAGCAGCTGGAAACCCAAGGTCATAAATATTTCCAGAAGAAGCTGTATCTAACTCATATGTTTAGATCCTGGCCTGTAATGCTTGATGGAACTATTCTGTGTGGACTCTTAACTCATCCCTACCCCTCATGAGCTCTTTATATCTGCTGCAATGATCACTGGAACCAGGTCTTCCACTGGAGCTCTTCAACATTATTCCATTGTTATTAATGAGTTCTGCTGATCACATCAATACAGAAGCTAAATATATTTCTAAAAAGAGTTAGCTGGAATGGTCCTGGGCCCAATTAAGAATTACATCCTAGCATCCGAATGCTCAAAATTTGCTAGTGCAAAATTTAACAGGCATCTCACCCATGTTGCAGAAGTCTGAAATGGGTTGAGATAGGAAGCTGGTACATGATTACTGACCTTGCAGTTTTGACTCCATCTTCAGGTCTTTGGGGGCACAGAATTGGTCATACACTTTGATTATGAGTGCCTATTGTAACTCTTGCTCTGTGCATCAGGCTGATTTTTTCAGAAGTGATTACTGCAGTTATGCAACAAATTTGAAAGTAGCCATGCTTGTTTTGCTGCTTGAATTCTAGATATTCTAAGGAGCATGCTAAAAAAATGTTTTTTACAGATATGGCCATATCTTGCATGTGTACTGTCAAAAATGGACTAGATTGCCATGTAGCATTTCAGCTCCTGGCAAGAATTACGTATTTGTCAGCACCACTGGTCCATAACCAAAAAAGGTATTACTTGGAGAAAAAAAAAATAACTATTTCAAATGTATTCAGTTTCTGCTTATGATTGAAAAAGAGCAAGCAAAAGAACATTTTAAATTGTGAGCATGAAAATTTTCCTCCAGCAGAATTAGCTGTTAGGTTTTCTTCTATAATGCTTAGTTTAAATCCCAGTGCTCAAGATGTTAACTTCTGTGTAGGAATTCACATTTTAGAATGGAACCCATTTAGATGTACATTTATATTTATTAATTTGATCCAACAGAGGTATTCTAACCTGCATTTTGTTCTCATGCATATTGAAATACATACTGGAATCCTACGACTGTTTTTATTGCTTTCCTAAATTGAAGTGTTTAGACTCCACAATACACCAAATGGGAGTTCTGCTGGTGCTGTGTGTAATTTTGTGTTGCTGCAAGCTGAGGCTGCTAAATAATGCATAGGAGAACGCAGAAACCTGTAGAGTAGAGCGCTAAGAGGAGGCTGCAACAGGAAAGGGACTAGGGAGCAGGATTTAAATTTCAAATTGTATGCTTGACCTCTGTCAGTCATTTGCTTTGCCCTGGGAAAAAGATAAAGTAAACCATTGGCCTTTTCTAAACTTTGAGAACTCTGCTTTGCAAAAAATTGTCATTTTGAACCTTTGAAAGAAAGGGGAGCTCTACTGCAAATTCCAGAACAGTTTGAGGTAACATTCTTTATAGACTATAACTATACTTTCTTTGGAGTATTTTTCTCCAGAAACAAAATGCATGCTGCTTCCCCCACAAACCTTTTTGAGAAACTTCTTTCCTTCAGTTTTATTCATTCACTTGAATTATCTTCATTATTCTTAGCACAAAATCATAACTCCAGAATACCACCAAAACCTAAGGTACTCTTACTCAACACTAATAAATATCTATGTTGTCTCTGTAGGACACTGTTTTATTCTCCTAAATATAAGACCTAACAATCTCTTGCAACATATGACCTTCTCAACTATTTCCATGTATCAATACACTTCTCCACTGTCATTTTTCACTCAGACGTAACTATCTGCAAAATTTACTGTCAAACGAAAGAAGTCTAAGCAATAGGAAAATATATTCCTATATTATTCAAAAAACCTACTTGTCTTCATTACAAACAATACTTTGTCACACCCAGTTTCTTCTGAAATCTCTGGCTTTAGAGTGATGTGTAATTCCTGTTATAAATTAAAATCAGGTATTTGCTCACTGATGAATATCTATACCACTGCTGAACAAATTAAATCTGTAGTCTTCAGGAAATGCTCAGAATGCTTCCTGTTAAATAAGAAAATCTCTGTCATTAAATGAATTAGCTGCTGCTTAGGGGAAAAATGATCCAGGGTATCTGAAGGTATTAGGAGATCATTGGGTTATTTCTACTCGATTATGGTTATAGCCTGGCTGGTGGTTTGTTCAGTGTATTTTAAAGGTCTAGAGCACCCACTGCCCTCCCTGCAGGTGTTCAGGAGGAGTCCTCAGCAGAAGAGGGAAGGAAGGGTTTGCTCACAATCCTAATCTCTCATGCTGCTGCTTCTGTTTTCCTTTCATCCACAAATGAAGGTGGCAGCTCCTGAGTCTCTGCAGGCCATTGCTGTATCATTGCCTGCTATGGTTCCTGAAAAATGGCCCCTGTCAGAGGGGCCAGGGTGGGCCAATGATACCTGTACGACCCTGAACGTAATCATGTCCTGAGCATGTTTGCAAATGTGCAGTGCAATGGCTCATGTTAGATAGCACTAATAACTCAATATACTATAAAGCAAATCTGTGAAGACTCTGTTTTCTATGGTCATATCCATTTCTCATTTAGGGGCTCTGTTTATTTTAATAGATCACTTAGTTCTACTGGTACACTCTAATTTAATTCAACTGAATTATTTCACTGTCTGCTGCCAGCCTTCTCCCTCCTGCAGCTCCCTGGCAACCAGGTCCAGGAGAGGTCTTTAAATGAGCACAGATTCTCTTTTGCAGTCATTTGCAATATTATTGCCCTTGCTATCAGGAAAGGAGGAGCTTCCTGTCCCACCTGGCCTCCCATTCTCAGCAGCAGGACTCCTCCTCACCTACCAAATACTAACCTTACAGGTCCCCACACTGAACAGCACTGTGGGGCAGTAGTAGCAACAACAGTTTCACTCACACATCTTTTAAAATGTGAGATCTACAAAAATATACATCCATTAAAAAGACCCCAATTCTGACTATCCACAATCTACTGCAGTAGTAAACTATGGCTGCAACTGTAGGTCTCTCATCATCAAAGGTACTTATAAAGCATCAGCAATGGGTGTCCTCCTTTACACTATAGCCTGAGCTATCCTGTAAAGCATAGAGTCATTTGAAGTTACACAAGATTCTTGGATTTGTTAAAAACTGAGTGCTTCTGATACATCCATGAACCTTGTTTGGCCAGGACATTGTCAACTGATCAAACATTAGCAAGGTGGAAGGGGGATGAAGAGGACTTTGAAACATCTTTTCTTTTCAAATTTAGCTTTGAAGACTACAGGAGATTCTATATGTATTCACAAGAAGATTCAAATGCAGTTAGTTTAAATTGTTCAACATTTTCCTTTAAACTTCCCAGGAGTGGGAATTCAGATACGTGGACAGTCTTGCCAAAATACTGTCCTGTTCTTGCTTTCTGAATGTGAAACTCCCATTGAAATAACTTGGTCGCTATCTATTAACTTCAGCCTCAGTTGGACTAATCTTAAGTGGAACACTCACAGAAAAGTCCCACTAATGCCGTAAGCATGAGAAATTAAAAAAAAAAAAAAACAAACCAAACAACTCCTCCTAGTCCTTTTGGAAACTTTGATTTATATAAATGGCCAATATTGGACATGCAATTTCACACCAAAAAGAAGCCACATAATAGTTGTTTGATACTTAAAGGAACACAGAATATGCCTTGACTAAAGTGATGAAAGCAGCAAAATCCTTGACAGTATATATGCAGTTAAGGACAAAAATCTTTACAAATATTAACACTTTTGTCTTGTGATTGACAAGCTATTGTCTTTGTTTAGAGTGGAATCATTGTAAATTATTTATGCATAGTATTCTTTCAACAGCACAGCAAGAATTGTCTTGATCTGAAACTACTGACTTACACCATGAAGTTTTATTCCTTTAGGGTGTCCTATAACTTTAAGGCAAAATAATGTTTTTGAGTGTACTGTGTTTCCCTCCAGATGGTTTCTACAGAATTTTGGCAGCCACATGCGACGATTAGCATGGCTGCCCTTTTAATCTCACACACTTTAAATAGACAAACTATATTCTTACAAAAACTATTAGAGACTGCTCAGCAGATTTTTAACTATTAAACCGTGTTTGACTATCACAACAAATTGAATATCCTGACCCTATTGCTTGGGGTTTAGATATAAACCTCTAAGCACTTAGATATTTAAAGAGAGGATTATATAGCAAGCTCATATAGGTCATGGTGCTGTGTACAAAACTTCTCTTGTTAGAGTAGCAATGTATAAACAACTACTGCTGAACTTGAAAAAAATTGCATTTCCCCATGTCTTGCATGTACCACTTGCTAAATGGTCAGCATCCCTCACCCACTTACTGCATCTTGAAAATTCACCAGCTAGCTTGCCCTTTTACTGTGCATATTGCTAATATTAACAATCAAAACCCTGATAAAACTTAGACTTGGGAGATGTAACACCAGTTTTGCTCCCTTTTATAGATGAAAGATAGGATACTTGAATGTTGCAGCACACAGAAAAGCAAAACTTCAAGTGGCATGTTGGAGACCTGATTTCATATATAAAACTGTAAAAACTAAGACAGAGATTGCAATGATTACTTGAATGCTGCCTCTCTTTTTCTGCTCGGCCTCCCTTTTAAGCAGCACAGGAGCCAAAGCTAGAAGGTATGACACTACCTCTTTCAGGTCCTTATGCCAAAAGTTTCAAATGCTGAATCATAAACAATAACAGATAGAAAGGGACTTTTTGTGCCCTAACTTTACTGAGTATCCTTTAAGTCATTGTGGGAAAAGCAGTGCAGGGAGTAATACAATAATACTTGTAGCATTTGCAATTTGTAATATTCACAGCATAGCTGCTTATGACATGAGTGTTGTTTTATTTGAAATAATTTTATTATTGCAAACAGTCTGACTTACAATGTCAGGGTTTTGAGGAATTTCCAAGTAGATGAAGTACATGAGATACTGTAAAAAGTCCCGTTATCTGTGCATAGCTAAGTGAGTGAAGAATCCCACGTTTGTTGTGGTTTTTTGGCAGTCAGTGATTTGCACTGGTGGGTGCAGGAGCTCACTTCCAGGCCAGCCCAGAATTAAGTAAATGTAAAGTTTACTTATGAAAGGAGATTTCTGTCTTATCTACAGAAGTGAAACTAAGGGTAAATGTTTTATTCTTTCCTGACCTTTTCCCCCTTCCCTTTAAAACACTGCAGTATTATGTTGATTTACAGCATTCTGAAAAATTTGATATTTTTCTCTTTAAAGCTATCCTTATCATGCCCCAAAACAGAAGATAATTTGGTTTGGTTTTATTAAAATCCTTTCTGAACTTTTTACACTGCAGCTATTCTTCTCAAATGAGTCATACAATAACCATTCCCAGTTTGTAGCCAGTTCTCCAAAGAAGCAGAAGAAAAAAGAAACAACTTCCTTTTAAGGGAATGAGACCTGTTTGTAATGATAAACCTCTTTCCATTTCTATTTGAAGACATTCTCCATAACCCAAGAATTGATAGTTATAAAAACACTACCTACTTTATTTGGATTACAAAAACATTCATAGCTATAGAACGTTGTTTAATGTTAGCCTAAAGCATCTGTATATACACTCACACGTAGGGGTACTGTTGAAATTACACATGTGACATGTCAAACAAGCAGTTGGTGTACCAGAAAGCTGTAAGAAACAGCTTGGAAATGGTTTAAATATAATTTTACTTAATATTTTAAATAAATAAGTTGAAACAAAGAAGTATTAATATTTATGTGGAATGAAAACAGTTCAAGAGTATATAATTGTATAAGTAAGCTAACACAGCATTTTCTGTTAAAGTGCTATGTGATTCCAAAACTCATCATACTGCTTGAATGCCAGAGAATTTACTTGTTCTTAGGAGGTAGGGAAAATATCTACATGTCACACAACACTGGGACAGTTTCTGTAACCTCTGAAAACCACTTTAATTTTAATAGCAGGTATGTTGTACATCTACACGATTTCTGTTCAGAGAAACTTTAAGTGCCCTGACTGGGCATTTTGCTCTCAGGCTGTGGTCCTTCCAGGCTCCTTCCATTAGCCCTGCAACAAGTAGGTAACAGTTTCTCTAGTACCACATGAAAAAGATTTAAACATTAAAACCTTGGGATTAGTCATTTTTTCCTCTTGTGGGTGGAAATCACTTTGAAATCCAGAATACAGAGAAATGTATTCTAATTTTACTGAAAGATGTAACTCAGGTAAGAACCAGATTTCAGTATCTGGTACTGTAAGGGAAATAGCGTTTCTCATGAGACTCACAATAATTTGGCCAGATAGCCATGGTTATTTTACCATTTTTTTAAGATGCTGGACTGTAGGCCTTGTTTTCCAAGATAATAATTTTAAATATGTAAAATGGGTGTTACTGCATACAGCTTAAAATATTTCACTGGATGTGTTACTTAGATGGGAAAAGAGAATAGAGTTATAAACTAAGGATTGAAGGGGAAAAAAGCCTGTTATTAAATTCAGATGCAAAAGCAGAGATGAATTGTTTGAGTTGTATTGCCATCCATTTAGCTCCGAACCCCTGACACTATAGTTTATTAGAGAGATGGAGACAACAGAATTCTTTGTAACACAGATTTATATTAGCAGAGGAGCTACAGCAGACTTCTTCTGTGTTGTTAAAATAAATTAATCAAAACCAGCAGGGAAGCGTCCTTGAATTACAATGGTTGCATTATTCAGAAACTGTAAAGATTGAATTTTGAAGGAAATCCAAAAGACATGTAGCTTGGGAAGGAGCCAGTTGTTTTTTTAATGCTGCCATTTTAAACAATTTTTAATGTAAAAAACAGGAGTATTGTTTCAAGCTGATCTTTGGCATACATTTTCTATTATTTTATTTAATTGTCTTCCTCTGAAGTATTATTTTTACGTACTAAACCAAGCAGAATATGGTATCTCTCATCCCATATAGCTTCTGAAGTACTTTAAGGACCTTTGGCCAAAATCTGTACCAGCTTTAAGACGTGTTGGCCAGTGGATGCAGTTATATACACAGAAGGCTGCATCCCACACATTCATGAAAAGCAGCAATCCTATAGCAAGAGCACCGCTACATCTGCCTTCTAGGAGGTAATGTTTTCCTTACAAAATTTTCAAAGAGGAAAGGGTTGCAGTGTAACTCATGTAACCAGACCCTAGGTACAAGTTGGAATTTGGTTGGGATACTGAAGGTAGTCTCTCTCCTGCAAAGAGATTTTTGCAAAGTGAAATCAGTGCAGAACCCCCAGGTGCACATCTCTTCCTAGAATTACTCAGGGGCTGACTCAGCAGGAACATGGCCACGTACTTAAGGCCCAGGGTTAACTTTCTGCAACACTCAGGTTTTGTCAAGAACCCAGGGCCTTGAAAAGCGAAATCACAATCTGAAGTGGTATTATTTATGTTTGATGCACAATGTTTAGTTTTAGCACAAATACAATTTTTATAAAAGCACACTACTAAATACGAAAGACACCTATGACCGCTGTTGCTAATTCCATAAGTGATGTGTAGCTCACAACTGCAGCATATCAGTCAGCTGTGGTCTACTGATGAGCCAGTGACACTTAGTAGATGTTGGGTACCTCTCCATTTCCTGAATACAAGGAACTGAAGTAAGAAAGTGTCAGTACCTTAGACATTTTCATAATGGAAGAGGACGTGTAAAAAGCTTTGTGGTTTTTAAAGAATCATAGTTCCTATGTATTATATTTTTGTTATACTTCCATGTAAATGTTAAAGTCAATTACAGGGGACAAAACATAGGGCAAAGTCCTACTTGCTTAATTAGTTTAAATAAAGTCCTTGATTTTGCTGCTATTGAACATTTGTATTTGAAAACTTAAAGATCCAAAACCTCCTACAAGACTATGATAGCTCTGAAGAACTGCATTACCCCAAATTACAGTCATATTCTCCCACGTAACCTTTTTTTATCCCCCCTGGGCTTTGTTGGAAATCCATTACAGTTCTTCTAGCATAGCTCCCATCGGCTTCTGGAGAGTTATGCCACAGAGGTATGGCCTCTTTGAAACAGCGTTACTGAAATACTGTTATCATCTGAAGTTGTAATAGGCTTTTGTTCTTTTGTCTCTTCTTCAAAAGCTAGGAACAGTAGAAATAAGGATTAAGAAAGATAGTTGAAAAATGCCATGGGACTAAAATAAAAAAAAAAATCAAATATTACTCAGCTGTTAGATAATAGTGAGTTTTAAAGAATGTCCTAAAAATAACAACAAAAGAAACAAGCACATGCAAATGAACAGGATATTCTTGACCGTATCAAACATCTGGAAAATATAAGTGCACATAAAAGAGCTACTCATTTTAAGGATTTAATTTAATCACTCATCCTGTTCAAGAAGATTAACATGTGGCTATAAAATACCTACTTGCTATCAGAATATTTGACCCCAACATAGTCAGAGAAAGTTTTCTAACAGCCCTAGTCATAATAGTTTAGGACAACAGCATTCCTTTTCATTTTGTGTGGCTACTGTTGCTCCTACTTTGCTACAAGATACCCTGCATATTTTTCAACTATTAAATGATGTGTCTAAGTGAGCTGCATTGTTATGGCCATGTGGAACCTCCGAGTGACTTTACTGTGTATAAATCCAAAACTGTGCCAGATCTCCATGACTCGATTTTTAGAGTAGCACAGCCTTTGCTACATAAGAAAGCCATAAACAACTGTATCCTGTACAGAGGTAAGAGGCACTTTCCTAAGTACTTATGAAATTAAGTCTCTGACAGCTACAAACCCCAAATCCTCCAAGTAGTATTTCCTGTTAGGTCTATGGAAGTGCTTCAACTCCCAGCAAAGGTTAAATGCTAGCTTAAAAACATGAGACACGAGCAGAAGAGAAAATGGAAATCACTGTGTCTTCTCCATATGCATTGTGCTGCTTTCAGAGCTTATTTGTGAAAGAAAAAATGATCTAAAGGAACATCTGACAATATGACAGCATGGTATTCATGAATGATTGTTTGTAGGAGTGGCAGGAAACATGTGGTAATGGCAAACTCAGGCCTGACCTGTGGCACTCTTCCAAATGCCAAGCACCAAATAAAGGGAGTAGAGGCTAGGAGGAACTTGTGAAGGCACAGCAAGAAACTGAAAAGACATTTATGTGGATCAGTTCTGTAATTTTGTATTTGTTTCCTGAGCAAGTGCTTCACTATGATTCCCATCACTATATAAATTGGACGTTGCTGGGTGGTGTAGCTCCTTATCTCATGGCAGTGTTCGTAGTTGTCTGTTTAAAAAACCTTTACAGTCAGACACAAATCCCAGCATATTGGTGATGTAAGAGGTCATTTAAAAATAAACTGAATATCGAGAGTGGCATTTTAAGCAACTGAAAAGGAATGCAGAAATGTACAATGCTCTTTTCCACCTAAAAGAATATAATCTGACTCAGATTGCCCCAGAAGACATATAACTTTGCTGACACCTCTTTTACTAATATAATTTTGAGGGAAAGGTCCTGTTACATGAACTGCTAGTATCTTCTCAAGTTTCTGAGAAGCACACTTTTTAAGGATTTCATAGTCTTTAAACAGATGTCACAGGTCAGCACCTTCATAAATTAAATTCTGTGTCAGTACCAGTGTCCAGTTTCCTTTTCTCTTTATTATTTTGCCCTGAAACTTACCTTTTTCTTATTAATTTAAAGAAAGCACCCAGCAAGAACATTTTAATGTCACTGTATTAGAGGGAATTGCTTTTCCCTTGCATAGAAGAATCTAAAAATCTGCACATTGAAGCAAACTTTATCTCATCCTCTGTACCTGTAGCCTTGATGCCAGCAATTGCTGTAATTTGTGAGAAGAAAGAGAAGATCAAGGCCAGCCTATCCCTTCATGTGCCCCCCTCCCCCCTCATATTCCACATGCATTCCATAGGTATTTTACTCTGTGAAAGTGTTTATCCATGACTGACACCACAGGAGAGCAGCAAAGCTTTCTGCATTAAAAAGAAGAGGGGTCCAGAGATGGAAGAGATGTTTCAACAAGGACAACCTCATCAGATTGGACAGACGTATACTTACTTCACAATAACCAGTATTAGCAAAAGAATGGAGATGGGCCTGCTGCTGGGAGGATTTTACCTTAAATACTCCTTAGCTGTGCGCTCAGTCCAAGAAAAGTTGTCATACAGATATATTTCTGACCAGTTAAGTGTAGTTGTGCCAGGGTCTGTACTTGAGATACTGGCTTAGTTTGTGACTGTGTTAAAATGATGGGGAAACTAGAGGTGTACAAGGCTTAAGGGAGCCAAGTGAAACAGCCCAAATGAAACCCGAGCACACGTAAATATCATCTGGCCTGACAGTATCTTACAAACATAAAACTAAAGCAATCAGAAAACTTCAAGGAAGCTTTTACATGAAACTAAACATACTTGGTCCAATGTGTAAGTTTTACTTTAAGAGACATACAGGTATTACATAAGATAATGTGAATCCCTCAGGGAGAACACTGTTTTCCATGTACTAGGAAACTATAAAAATAGGGAGGATTTTGTAGCATATCTTTTCCTCTCCCAGTAAAGAGAAAGCTCTACAAAAGTCCTACAATATAAAAGGAACTGACAAGCAAAAGAAGCCTATTTGTGCAATATATTTACCGTGTACAGACCAAAGATCTTCTCCAGATATTACACTCGGTCCCACAGTCTGTGTATTAGTAAAAATATTATGCTCATTGAAAACTTTTTCTGTCAGACAGCACAAGTCTCATTTTGAAGGCTTACTCATAATGATCTGATGGAAACCTATTAGAAAAAGTTTTTCAGGTGGCTAACAGACAAGCAAGAGACACTGCATAGGACTGAGGCAACAGGTAATGCCTGCAGCTATGACTCTCACTGTATGGGCATCCAGCATGATTGATCCAGTCACTGAAATAAATTGTGTTCCTTGTTCTTGATGGAACACACCCGCACATAAACATGGAGCAACAAATATTTTCCAGCCTTAAAAAATTTAAAAAGTTTGAGTCTAGAGCCGTAAAAGGTTTTGGGGAAAGAGTTCATTTGGCTTTTACTTTAGGTGAGTTCAATTGCCATGCTGTTGCCTGGAGAGAAAATTTTTTTCCTAAGAGGAAAGGTTCCTTCCCACCCTTTTCAGTTTCAGCTAAGATTTTGCTAAAACATGATCCCATTTCTGCCTCTCTATTTTTATCCCAGGACCCGGCAGCTGATGAATCATGTCAGGGTTTAGTCCTTCAGAGCTGGATGATGCAGGAATCCAGAAGCCCTGAATTCAAGCCTGATTTGAACAGGCCAGTGCATCTTTAGTATTTGCTTGACTCAATTAGCACCCGGTATCATTTTGTGCTAATTCCCGGCCTCATAAACTTTTCCAGGCCTCTTATGCAAATCAGGCCTGGAAGCAAACAAAAAGCAAATGACCCAGAAGGCTGGTATGGGGCTGGGCACCATTGTTCTCAGGCTGTGCATTTCTGTGCTCCATTTGTTCATGTAGTAACACCAAAAAAAAATTACAGGCCGCAAAGATAACTTATCTCCTCGGGCTTAATTATCATTCTCTTTCTACTGTTCTTGCCAGTGGAGAAAAAGAGGCATTCATAGTCATCTCACTACACTTGATGCACTGGACAGTTTTTCATTTTTCCTGTATATATAATATTGAGGAATAAAACCGTAACTCATGAAAGTTTGGGAAATTTTTAGTTTTGTAGAGTGACAAGAGGTTTTAAAGTCTAATTCTTTTTGTAGGCACAACTTGTGCCATGAAATCAGAAGACTTCTGGTAATATTATCCTGGTGATCTGAAAATTACTTTCAAATGAAACTTATTTAGGAGCTGAATCAGGGCCTTTGAAATGAAGATTCAGTCATGGAAAAATGAGTTGGATTACACCTGTACTAATTTGTTAATTTAAAACTGTTTCAGTAAAAATGGGCTCAGGTAGATTTCCAACACCCTAGCAGTTCAAGGATGCATTCTTGTGTTTGTTTTTGGTGTACTTTGTAGGAGTCTGTTCTTCATCAGATTAGAAAAATAACCTGAGTTTAGAAGAGCTAATATTACAGATTGGAGTCATGACTGACAGTGAGGGCAGAGAAAGCAAAACCAGGGTAATGAGGAATTTAGAAAAAAACATAATTTTAATAAAGCTCAAAATTCTGTTTAAATTGGATAGAAGACCTGGGAGACTTCTTCTATCTCCAGGGCTTCCAGCCATGTCTGCTCTGTCTATTTTCAAATTGGGCTGGAAGAAACTGAGGTTTGATATGACGATGAGGTTTTTATATCCTTTTTTAATTATTATTTCACTACATGTATTCAATAGTTGTGTGCAATATTACTCCTGGATGTTCATTATGTGGTGTAAAATAGGTGCAGAAATAGTTTTCTCTTTTCTCTCTAGAGGGTTAAGACTGCCTTTCTTAAGGCCTTTTGAAATATTCCATTTTAGATAGTTTTTTAAAGATCAAAATGTGTCCTAATTACAGTGTTATGAAACCCCAAATCAAACTTTAGGATAAATTTTTGGAGCCCTCCTTAAGGGCACAACATTCTGTTTCTATGCAGGCAATAGCAAGTAGAAGTGAAAGGAAGATTTGGAATGGTTAATTTGACAATATTATTTTGAATAATTTGGTAATTTTTGATTCTTAACTTGATTTATATAAGTATTTCTCTTAAGGGCATTAATTCTACACTTTGAAATAATTTAGTCCAGGAGGACCAAAGAGATGAAGAATACTTAGCAGCTTGAGTTAGAAAACATTAAAGCACTCAAACAAGATTTCTCCAAGGTTTAACTGTCTTTACATTCATTTACCTATGATTTAGGGGATTGTGAATAAGAGCACCATCTAGTGATAATCAATAATATATGTCAGTATCATGGAAAGGTGATTACACAGTCTGGATGTAAAGGCACACTGCTCATTGACTTAGCAAAGGTATGTGGGGGCTTGAAAGGAAACAGGGTTCTCGCTGTCATGTTCAGTTTAATGACTAGTATCTTTCCCTAGATACTCCTAAGCATACACAATACATCTAAAGACTAACTTTGGCTGACACTACGGATACCATGAGATACCACTTCAACATTTTGTTTCGTAAACCAAAGATGGGATTTTATTATGTATTATTGTAACAAAACCCTCCGTGTTTGTGAATGGCTCATTTGATACTGGTCAGTGTGACATACTTATTCCACTGACAGAGAATTTAGGTAAAGCCATTCTAATTTCCTAGATATCAAGATTTTTGGAAAGCAAACAATTTTAAAACTTTGGACTTTTTTAAGTGAAGGATGTTAAACAGCAGCTCCTCTGTAAGGACCTTAGGCATTAAGTAGTATTATATGTTAGAATTTGTTTAAAACACCCATGCTTAATGATAGCTTTGGTTTAATTTGAAAAATTTTGTAAGCAAGTCTTACACTATCTGATCTTCAAGTGTCATTTCATTGTGTGAGAAGATCATTATGAATGTATGATAATATATAAAGCTATTTATCTCTCTCAGATTATTTCCATATGCATCTTCTGTAATCAAATCAGTGGATTATGGCAGCTAGTCTTTGAAGTGATCTCTGCAAAATAGGAAAATGTAATTTGTGGAACAAAATGCTGATCAGTCTATTCCAGCCACATCTGTTAAGCAGTAGTTCAGAAATTTATGTGATGCAACAGTTCATGCAAAGCAGAAAGTTTCCTGAATTTTCTTTAGTCCAAAGTAAGTTTGCTGGAAGTGATGGGCACTATTCTAACCCAGTAACACAGTTTGAAGTCTGAGGTATTGTTTGCCCACAATTTCCAGTGAGGTTACTCAAGGTGTTGCTTAATATGCTTGTACTTATGTATTTAATTAAAAGTACTACCAAAAGAGTGATAAGAGAAAGTAGAGTAGGATTTTTTGGCAGAGAAGAGAAGTATTTAGAGAGATAAATAGAGAGATGATCTCTTCAGGAACACCAGTGGTGATGGTTGAGTAAAGCTAATAAAAAATGATTCCTCTTGACTGCAGTACATCTAGGAAACACCCAATATATAAAGGTATAGACAACCATTATAATTACTGTTGCACAATTCTCCACATAGATGCTTTCCTTCTGGGAAAAAAAAAAAAAAAAAAAAAAAAAAAAGTAAGGTTTTTTTTTTGCAGGACCTTTAGAGCATTTCCAGGATGCTGTCAGTTAAACTGTTGAAAATGTGTCTATAAGGTGCGTGGCAGCACAAGGAGTTACTGTCTGACTTGTCCAGCCACAGCTGTGCCAGTTGGAAAGGTTGTTACCAACAGCTCCTTGGCACTTCTCTCCTTTTACTCCTCCCTCTTGAAACCTGGCCATTTCTACTCTTTAAATCTGATCTGCTCCTATGACCTTTCCCTGAGTTCTCAGGCAAAATGGGGTGAATTTGCAAAGCCCTGGTATCTGAATTGTCTGAGAAATACCTGCAGATTTCAACCAACAGAAGCCTGTCTATTTTGAGCTGAAGAAAGCAATAGGGCCGTTACAAGTAGTCCCTTCAATCAGTAAATATTTGCAACTGAGAGATATGTCCACAGTCTAAATTTTCTCCTTAGCTTACACTGATACATTATCAGTCCTTTAATAAATGGCCTCCAGTTTCTAGTAATGTCAGTCTAGTACCTATTAGCAATCATTTCACTCTTATAAATATGCAAACTGAAATGTCTTCATCTCAAGTGAGTATCTTTGTCCTTACAAAGACTTCGAAGAAAGCTTGGAAATGAAATGTGCAATTACCAAATAACTTGAAAAATCCACATCCTGGAATACCCCAAAGTCTTAGGGGGTTTTGTTCCTTTAAAGGGAATGACTTCTGCTAAACACAGAAAATTGTAGTAAGTAGATCCCTAGCAAAAACTGCTACACCCTTCCCGATGAGGATTTTTATTCATGATATCTGCTTCTAATTAAATATCTGCACTTTATTATACATACTAAGGCCCAATCCTTTGCCCTTTGAAGTCAATGGCAAAGCTCCGATTGAGTTCATGGGAAAAAATGTAACAACTCCTCTGTTTAGGCTTCCTTTTTAGCAATTTCAACACTTAGGTCTTTAAAACAAAGATGCATCATTGCTACCTTTGCCTGCAAACAAAAAGCAGTTCCTGATACTTCATGTATTAGGCAGAGAGTACTAGGAAATGGATATTTGGGCTTATTAAATTATGTTCCACTCTCCTTCCTTTTTTTTTTACTTTCTGTTCCTGTAAAGTGCCACAATGGACATATTACTGTCTTGCATTATCTTTATTTTAGAAAACTTCCTTGAAATTCAGTATTGTAGCAATTTATGCCATACGTGGCATGTTTATGCTTTAGAAAACCTACCAAATGAAACCAGCAGCATAGAAAACCATAGCTTATCTACTTTCTTCATAGATTTGAGCCATCACCAGTTCATCTGCTAATGAAATGTAATATAAAACATGCTTACAAAAACCAAAACATCCAGCTTTCTAAATGGGACCACATTTCTAAAATGTATTTGAAAAAAGGCAAGTTTATAAAATAATGATTCTAAAGCTACACTGTCCAGGATGACAGAATTCTTTTGAAGGAAAATGTTACCCGTGCATTTGATGCCTGATCCCCAACGTAGGAAGAAGATATCAAACAAGGAAACTTAAAGGGTTCAAAATACATTTTGTGGAAGTAGAAAGAAGACTTGCAAACAGTATTTCTCTGCTAAACCAGAAAAGAAGACTCTGTGCTGTGCCCGTGGCTGTAGCACATGGTAGAGTGCTCACAGGATAGGCCCATTGGCTCTGGCAAGCTTAGAGACAGGTTTTTGCTATAATTTACCTTCCACATAAGCAACAAATAAAGCAGCCACTTCTTCACTGTTCTTAGCACCCCGCTGAGAGCAAGGTGCTGAGGTGTTTTGAAGATTCTTGGCTTTCATGCTCAACACCATGTTGTATTGGCAAGTAACCAAAAAATAGCACTTTGATTTTGGTGCACGCTGAAGCGTTTCAGTCTAAATGTGCATTAGTCTCATCCTAGCCTCCACACTATGGACTGCAGTTTCTAGTGAAGTGGGACAGATGGGAAAAATTACAGAAAAGGAAAAAGAAATCCACTCTGTAACTTGTGTACATTACGTCTGAAATTTAAAACCTTCAAGCTGATATCCAGGAGGTTTTTTTACTGCCAGTTTTGTTCCAGCCAACGAACAGTGCTCATAAGTACTGGTTGCAATCTAAATGTTATCATTTTTGTCCACAGCTAATTCCACACACAACTGTTCCCCTTAAAGTTGAAGCTCTCTTTGCAAATCAGTCTCATTTTATAGAGTGCTAAACATTTAACCCATGAAATATGGTCCCTTAAAGTAATTTGTGCTCTAAATATTTCTCCTATACATAGGAAGAACGCTGAGTTCTGTATTTGGAAGAAAGCCCTTCCATGATACGCATAAATCACTATCTGCATCCTCTCAAACAATCTGATACAATCCTAAGGGGCTTTGTAAACAACATTTCCTGTTGTGATATTTTAATGTGAACTTGGCCAAATGTCTTACTAGTACATTCCCATTCACCATAAGAATGCAATGGCAGAAAATACAGAACAATTAAATAGAATAATGTCATGCAGAGTATTTTAAATGTTTCCAGCAAAGGAACTAAAAAAAGTTGAAGCAAAGCAGTATACAAAGCAGCTAATATAATTTGGTAGGAATACACTGTTGGTTT
>JANIJG010010948.1:13602-49700 GCA_024611175.1 Megaceryle torquata | reverse complement strand
AAGGCCAATCACATCCTGGGCTGCATCAAAAGAAGTGTGGCCAGCAGATCGAGAGAGGTGATTCTACTGCTCTACTCCGCTCTGGTCAGACCTCACCTGGAATACTGTGTCCAGCTCTGTAGCCCTCAGCACAGGAAGGACATGGACCTGATGGAGGGCCACAAGGATGATCAGTGGGCCAGAACACCTCTCCTGTGAGGACAGGCTGAGGGAGCCAGGATTGTTCATCGAGGAGAAGAGAAGGCTCCTTCCAGTACCTGAAGGGAGCTTACAAAAAGACTGGAGAGAGCCTGTTTACAAAGGCCTGTAGTGAAGAGGGGCAATGGTTTTAAATTAGAAAAGAGTGGATTTAGATTGGATGTAAGGAAGAAGTTCTTCACCATGAGCATGGTAGAACACCGGAACAAGTTGCCCAAGGAGGTAGTTGAGGTCCCATCCCTGAAGACATTCAATGTGAGGCTTGATGAGGCTCTGAGCTACCTACTCTATTTGAAGATGTCCCTGCTCTCAGCAGAGGGGTTGGACTAGATGACCTCTAGAGGTCCCTTTCAAATCAGACATTTCTTTGATTTCTGTGCATTAATTTTCAATCAATTAAGCAATGTCTGGGAAGCTTGGAGCTTTGTTCAGAGATAAGTATTTCCAAATATATGTATTTCCAAAGAAAAACTTTAAAATCTTGGGGAGGGAAAAAAAAACCACACACACACAAAAAAAACCCAAATTACCCCACAAAAACAAACAAACAAACAAAAACCCCCACACCACAGGAAAGCAAACAAACAAACAAAAATACAACTACAAAAACAACAACAACAAAAAAAAAAAAAAGAGAGAGAGAGAACAAGGTGAGGGGAACTATTGAAGTATTTCTGTGTGAGAAAAGCAGGAAGAGGGTTAGGAGGGAGGAGGACAAATGGACAGAGACCTGAGAGTTCTCAACAAATCTGTTATATATGGCATCAGCAGAGTGCTAGCTGGGTCAAAGTAGTAATAGGTCTCCCTGCAGAAATGTTTCTTATGAGAAGCTTGTACCTATTTAGGACCAATAAGGAAATCTTTCTTGCTTGCCTTCTTTACTGTCCTCCTCCTCCCCTCCTACCCCTGTTTTTTCTCCCCCTGTCATGCCACCACTGTCCATGACCTTCACAAGAAAACACTTCTGCTTTGATAAAAATTAAAAATTTTTATAATTTTTTTTTTTTTTTTTTTTTTTTTTTTAAGAACTGTTGCCTCACTCAGAATCCAATCAAAACCTTAATGTACCAAGTGAAAAATAAACCAAGGACATCATTATTCCATTTCATTGTGATTTGGCTTGCCTTCAAATCTCATACTCTGTATATCTGAAATAGCAGCAACGCCTCCACTAGCTGAGCCTTCCAACAGTTTAATCAAAGTATCTTTCAGAATAAAATGGCAGAAATGTCAGATTCAAATTACCCCTTAAATTCTTTCTGTTCCCTGTGCTGCACAAAATTAAAATCCTTACCCACGGATAATTTCCCATACAAACCAGCATGCATGCGTGCGGACATTCAGCCACGTGGGCAAGCACCGATTTTAGAACAGAGTAAACACTGGTGGGGTGAAGCACAGAGGCTCCCTTCGGTCATCCCACACTCATGGGCACACTCCTGCAGTCAGCAAAATTGATTTTTCACAGATGATAACAACTTGATAAGAAATACAGTTTATCAGGCATTCATCAGGACAATGACATGTGCCTAGTCCAGTATATATTACAAGCAAATTTTTTACCATCGTCTTTCTAATTTTATCTTTATAAAATAACATACTGCATTTGCTGTTTTTACTCAGACACTTTTGGAGGGCAAGAGACCCCCAGCTTTCTCAGACATAAGTGAGAGCCAGAGGAATAAAGTAGTTAATAGAAACAGAAACAAAGGGTTTGATTAGCCTGACTATCACTATGGTGCACATAATCCCACTAGGTCCCCAGGGATCTTTCAAAATATTTTAGCAAAGACAAGGTAAGCAAAATGTGATATTCTGAATCCCCATTTAGTTCATCTTTACACACTGAAGAGTTTTAAGTGTGGTTTTTTTAAAGGTATCCATTAGGATACTTCATAGAAAAATAATGGAGAAAGCAAACCCACCTTTAGGACTAATATATTTCTGTAATGTTTCCTATGATGAAACTTTTACAACTATCTGTTTTTATGATTAGAATTATGCTAATTTGTTTCTGCTGAAGATGATGATACTTTAAAAATGGTTTAAAAATGAAATTAAGTATAAATGTGTCATCTTAACTGTTACTTTGTATGAAGATATTCAAAATTACACATGCTTTTGCTTGAATATAATTATTTCTTTATTCTATATATGCTTGCAATACTTTCAAACTATATTTCACCTTTAGGAAAAAAAAAAAAACAAGACTGTATGCAACTAACAAAATATAATCATATAGATATGGATTATTTTAAAAAATACAAAATTAAAGAGAAAAATTATCAGAAAACCTCCCAAATATTATCAGCCTTATGTTCTAAATATCCCAAAATTAAAATAGGACTTATGAACAGAACCAAGAAAGATTATGACTTTCTTAAAATCCAGCCTATTTGCCCTTCAAAACACACCATTAAAATATTACAATTTATTGTACATGTGGTGAGTAACTTAGAGGGAAATTTCTGTGATCTCTGGAGTACTCTGAATCCATACAACTCCTTTCTTCCACTTATGCTTTTCTGGGAAGATGAAGTAGCATGTTCCCTGGTTCAGCCCAGCTGCCAAGCCATTCTGCAAAGCCACACTCTGCTAACCATTATTTCTGCTTTCCACAAAGCTCAGTCTTTGATAAGGTACAATTATTTAAAATTCCTGGTGCTGTTCTGCTTCCCCTGACAGCAATATGATATTATCACAAGTGCATCCTTGTCAACAGTAACGTGACGTTACAAAGTTCTGCTAAATTTATCGGGGAGTCTTTTTCCAGTGGTTAGCTATAACACAGTACAATGGTTATCCTCCTAAATGATAATTAAGCTTTGGGGTAACATTTAATTGAAAATGTAGTGTGAAAATCAACAAGTCAACCTTTTCAAATCAAGGCTGCTTAGTTCACAATCCTGCCCAAGGTAATTTTGTCTAACAGTAATCCATGACAAAAATATATGAGCTTAATCCTGTTCCCTCTGGTGATCATTTAAAAACACTTAACTCCTTGGACAATTCTGAGGCTCAAATCATTTCACAGTATTAGTCAAGGGTTAACCTTCTACAAACATGTATCTTTTCTGTTATATACAACTCTATCTGATCAGTAACTATATTCTAATAGTACTATGAATGGGTTATTTTTCAGTTCTGTATGTAACATGTTGACAGACTACTGTGCCTTGAATGTGGTCACCTGCTCAATAACCATCCTGGAAAAAGCCACAGCCAGCTGTGACGCCCATGAGTATCCTGGGGACCAGGGGCAAGAGAGCACATCCTGAGTAGGAACAGAAAGGATGAAGCACCCCTCCTGCACCAGCTGGGGAGTTACTTTATGAGCAGTTTTTTCATCATATCCAAGATCCAAAGAAATTTCCTCCTGTCTCACTGAGTTGTCTTGGGCCAAAGCAAATCATGAGGCCCAACAGAAGCAGCTCTAACACAAAAGGCCTGGGGCCTCTGCCAATCCAGAACTCCCTCCAAAGTATGTGTGCATCACTAGGCTCATTTTGAAGGAGCTTCAGTGTGAGTCTGTCTCTCTGCATACCCACTGAGAGTTTGTGCCTTTCAGCCAAACCTAGAGTGCACGTCTGAGTTCAGCTTCCTCCCAAAGGGATGCAGGGCATGTCCTCTGGGATGCACACCAATACATGGTAATAAGCAGGGACATCAGGGAATTAGCTTCAGAAATGTACTTCTGACCTGAGCTAAAGCAGGAACCTAGATGAACCCCTGCTACAATAAACCCATGATACACGGTAAGGGACCCCTTGTGGCCACCAAATTTCAGGCAGGATTATTTTATTTTCTGCACTGGCTCTGGTTTGATGATTAATTCTATTTTTAGTCACTACTTTGTGCAAATCCAAGAAGAGAAAGAGGATGCCTGTGTGCAACTGCAAGCAGAATTTGGTTCTATGTCAGACTAAGGACACAGAAAGAGGATTATATCTGCCAGAAGAAGAAATACAGCATGTGATACTGAATCCCCTAGGGAGGGTGGCTTCTGCGATAAAATTCACAGTAATCTCATCTTAATTAAAACAAAATTAAATTTATGATATCTCATTTCCTCACCACTTTATTATTTAGGTGTCATTGTCAAAGACTTTGCAGAAATCTAGGAAAAGACAGTTGCTGGCCCAAGGAGTTTCTAGTTTAACAGAGGCAAAAGTAAAAAGTGAATAGTTCAGGAAAGAAAGTAAAGTCTTCATCTGTGAATAAATACCTTTATGTTTTCACAAAGGTCATTCTCAGCAGAAGTGAGAGAAAGCAGGGAAAGGAGAACCTGCCTTTACTGCTGTGGCACAGGAGAGCAGAAGAGAAAAGGGAAGAAGTGAATGCATAGGTGGATAGAGGGTTGGAGAAGGGACCTTAAGAAAAGAAAAAAGATGGATTTAAAAAACAATGCTGAGGTGTAAGCAACTGCTGTCACCTTTAAGAGAAAAAGGTTTTCATCCGACATAGAGAAAGAAGCACAGCAAGCACAGGAAACAAGTAGGAGAAGTGACATGTCCTGATGAAGTCCGGGGACAAATTTAAGAGCATTGTTTTGGACACACTTTGTCACAAAGTGCTTTTTTTTTTTTTCTTTTTTTTTTTCTTTTTTTATTGAAATACAACTATAAAAAACCTTGACAATATTATACAAAATTATACTGAGAAAAATGCCCTTTAAAAGAAACAGGTGAGGAAATCAGTTCAGCTAAATAATTCCCAGTAAGTGCTAGGATAGCTCCCTTTCATTTTAGATATGAACATAGTTAAGTGACATCATTTAGCAAGTGATTTAATGGCTCTTGTCATTAATGCTATTCACCTGCTAGATGCAACTCTGTTTTTCTATTCATATTTTTCTAAAGCTGTAATGCAGATATTTTTTCTTTCTTTCACCTACTACATCTTTAGAGTGCAATTATAACTTCTGAGCTAAGCAGCAAAGATTATTTCCCCTTTACTTAACAAGCACCTTCTTGGCTTCCCTTGCAGCACCGTCTCCTCCTCAAGGCTGAGGACAAGCAGTCTGGACCAATATCGTGACTCCCTTGGAAAAGGAGTATATAGAAAAATTAAGACAACAAATCCTCCTAATTCCTCTCCAAAAAGGAATGGTAGAAAAGTTTGTGCGCTATGAGGTTTGATTCAGAGCATGCCATCTTCCTCTTGCCAACCAGGAGTAAAACCCCTTAAAAGAAACTCACAAAATTTCTTCTTCCCAACCTTAAAATATATTTTAAGAAGTGAAGCAATCTTTCTTCTGATTGTTTAATGTGTGATTATTATGACCTCATCATCATATCCCTACTTGAACTATCAAACTGTGTCTGATAACTAAAAGTCCTATCAGTGCAGGACCTCTCCTTGCAGTACAAAACTGTGTGGAAAATTTATAGCAGATTTAAATCTTATTTACTGCACAAGACGACACAACATTAGTTCATCTTGAAAAAAGGGAAAGCAATCTATAGCACAAGACCACACCTGCACCTTGAAATTTTCTGGTTTAAGCTTATTTCTTGTCCAATATAACAAAATCTAACATTATTTTCAGGAATCTTCATCAGATATTACTGGCCATACAGTCCGTTATATGTTATGGGGGAAAATGACAGTACGTATGTATTCCCCTGGCTTTTATGATCAGCAAAGTAGAGAAAAAAGAAAGAAATTATATTATTGTGAAGACACAGTACTAAACTAAAAGTGGAATTGCCATAACAGATTATAAAACAGGGCGTTGGGACCATAGATTAAGTCTGGACAGTACTGACACTTCCCCCCTCCCCCCCCAGCACAATTTGTTTTGTGAGCCTGAGTGGGGGAGTAAGAAGAAAGATCATCTGGGAGCATGGTAGATGGTTTTTAAAACTCAGTCATTATTTCATTCTTGGCTCTCTTCAGTCTCTTACTCTTGGCATTCTCTGGTTTTCTTCTCATTGCACAGAAAGGATAGCTTTAAACTAACAAACAAGCACAAGTCTGGAAAACACGCCTGTTCTTTTCTGGGAAGTGCATGGGAGAGCTCAGCTGCTGCTCACTTCGTGCAAAACTGACACCCCCTAATTTCGGTTGTTACCAGACAGTTCAGTGGCCAGAGAAGAGCTCTCTTACTCTGTAAATTAATATCAGGCAGTGAAACTGCGTATGCCATTAAAGTTCAAAGGAACTGATTAATCCTTTCATGTGTTGCCAAATTATTAGAATAATGACACTGTATTTTTCAAATTCATTGGGCTACCTTTTCAATTCTTTCTTTTTTAAACCTGTGCTTTAATAAGTGGTGAACCTCAGGAAAAAAAAAATGGAATATCTTTATTCAAAGGAGAACTGGGATACTGTTTCTGGAACACTTCTCATATATATAAGGAACAGGATATTACACCCCTAGCAGAGATAGAAAAATTCTCTTTATTTTTCCCCCCTGGTGCTCTCTTTCTTTAGACTTTGAAAGTAAACCTTTGACAATGCATGCTGTTAGTGGGCTGCATAGCACTACCCTGCTCTGTCAAAGTGAACATTGTGATAAATTATGTCAGTCTGTTCATACTTACAATCATCTTCCACTTCCTCATACCAAAGCATGTGAGCAGACATGATATCTCTCCACAAAAAACGAGAAACAAGAAAAACAACAGCACAATATTTCTTGGCAAAGCGTATTCCAATTTTGCTGCTCCAGTAGCTTTAGCTGAATTAGGCTTGTCCCTGCATAACGACAGATGTGTCCCTGCACAAGCCCCAGCAGCTCTGTGGAGGAGAGAGCAGAAAACACCCTGGTGGGACGCAGCGCCGGGCTTGCTGCGGGCAGGGTCTGCGTCCCGGGCAGGGATCCTCACTTCCACCCAGCCGGCATGGTAACTAATGCCAGTGCTCTTTGGAGGCCCCTAAATGTTTCAAATTCCAGGACCTGCGCAGAAGCAATGATCTGTGCTTCCCTCAAAACAAAGTTGATTTCCCATAATAGGACAGCCCATGCACTAGACATATAAGGCTCTGCTTCCAGGGTGGCATGTGAAATGGATTTAAATTATGTGTTACAGCTTCCCAAGGAACATTTAGCACTACAGAGCGGGATGAAGATATTTACTGCTCCCTTTGTGCAGTCTGCCAGAGAGTCCTATGAAACAGATTTTCCACCTCCCCAGCAAATGACCCCCAGCCCATCCCTAGACAGGATCCTCCCTTTTTGGGAGAGGAGCAGTAAATCTCCTGTATTTGGCCATTCTCTCCCAGATTAGACTTTTGGGATTGCAACCTCTCACCCAAGAAGGGGAAAAAGTAAACAATCCCCAAAACAGTGCTGTCGCCAAACTAAATGTGTAAATACTAAAACAGGTTGTGATGTCAGTAGCTGCTCTATTAAAAAAAAAAAAAAGCTATTGACTTACAATTGACCTTTCCACTCCCAATAAAACCACATGGTACTGCTGCTATACACAGCCCAGAAACACCCCCCAGAAGAAGCAGTACTGTATGAAAGCTGCCTGTAACTGCCATTTCTTAACAGTGAGAATATTCCTTCACTCTCAGATTCCAAAAGCTGCTGGTCCCAAACAGGTAGGACCTGGGCTCACATTCTCCCCCTGCATTCAGTCCCAGGTATCCTTAGTTTATACAGGAGGGGAAGTCAGAAATCCACACAATACTTGGGAATGAGACTGTGGCATCCTCCACCCAAGCCCAGATTTTTTTAAAGCTGATTTCTACAGTACACACTCTGTACAATATATAAGGTCTTCAGAGATTTGCCATAAAAAAATCATGCTATTAATTCATGGCTTCATTTGAAAAGTCTTTTGAAAATACACTTTTACATTATTCATAACTTTATTTTTTTTAATCTATCCCTAAAAAATGAAAAAAATATATTTTTCAGTTTTAAAGAGTCTAGTCATGGTAATAAGTTTAGAAGTAAATTCCTAGATTATACAGAAAATATAAACACAAAAAAGAAGTGCATAATATGCCCTTATAGCCACTGGCATTTTCTACACCGATAGTCAAATTAATACCCTGAAGAACCTGGATGTACAGTACATGCCAACAGACTACTAAGGATTAATTTGCAGCCCACAGGAACTGCAAGTCATGAACTGATGTAGAAAATAATCTGAAGCAGAGCAGAGCACGCTGTGACAGCAACAGCATTTTGATTATGTGGGGGAAAAGGAGACTGAGCAAACTCAGGAAAGGAAACGCTTATTGTGCAAAAGTTCAGTTCTGAAATATCTAAGGTCACCCTAGATAGCACATGCTGTCAGTAACTGAGGCCCAGTAACGTACTTACAGACTACAAGTGAAAGTTATCTTGAAAGTAGGTGTCTAATGCTAGAATTGTGATCCTCCTGGCTCCTATTCATTTCTAGGTGGCAAACTTTTTCTTCAAAACTATTCAGGTGCTTAAATCTCTGCTTCTGAATATGACCAGAGGATCTTCAACTTGACAGAGCTCTGCAGTCTGTTTTACATCTAACTCCAATCATAATCCCCAACATTCATGTGGATTGCTCATTCTTTTTGACAATGTCTTCAAGACCATCAGAATACTCATAGCAGGCTCCACAAGAATTTCAGTGATAATACTTTCTTCTAAAACATGTCTCAAAGAACTGTCTAGTGCTAATATTTAGAATAGCTTACAAATTAAACAGTCCTCGAGATGCAGGAAATCCACATTTGCTCCCCTCTTCTTGCTGGGGGAGTTCCAAATTCCTATGTCTCAAGAGACCCCCGTGTCCTTTCACAGGAGTCCAGAAACCTTCGGCTCAGAAACATTTTCCCGTCATCCTACTGACAGTCCTATATTTGACAGAAAAAGAGTCAAGATTTATTGGGCCATAGAATTACCAAATGTGAGTGTTCAAATACACTGCGTTTTTTGGTTGGTTTGGCATTTTTAGAAGGGGAGAGGTTTGTTGATTTTTGTTTGGGGAGGGGTTTAAAGTAAACTGAGCAGCTCTTAAAAAGGTAAACAGTATTGGCAGCAGCTATGAATGCTGTAATTTGTTAACACTGAGAAACAACAACTCTACTGAAAATAATTTTTATATGCATCTGTCAGTCCCTGCTGGCCAGCATGGTGTACATTTATATTACATGTATAACCCGGAACAGGTTTATCATTTTAACACACCAGGTTTGCTTGTTTATTTTATTATTTTTCTTTTTTGTCAGAACCAACATTAAAAGCTTTATCTTTCTTCAACAACAGAGAGCAAATCACAGACTCTCTGTGTATCTATGTCAAGTAATTAATGTACACTTAATAAACACTGGTAGTCAGAGACCACCTGCCCTCACTTTTCCTTCTAGATGCAACAAGTAGCTGACTTCAGCCTGCAGCAGCACCGCTTGGTGTTGTGAGCTTACAGTGCCTATGTTACAAGAGGGGAAAGGAGCAAGATTCAAAGTCATAGAGAGGTTGGAAAATGTAGAAAATTTGGAACGATAAAAGATTATTTTAATGATTGCTGGCAGCTGTAATTTAATGTTGCCCACCTCTTTCACAATCAGTAATGGGTTAAATGAAAGAAGATTGTCATCTTCATAGTAAGAGTTACGGTGATTTTCAGCCATCCACCCATGAACAAACACTTTATACATAGGCTGTTTATTCCCTGCTTGAGAAGTCCTTTCAAAACCCAAGTATTGACAAAGTTGAAAATATTTCCTTTCTAATGGTATGGGTGTGACAGAGTGTGAGCTGGAGAAAATACCAAAGAGGCCAGTAGCAATCAGAAAACAAGACCTAACAATAAACCGCCTGTTGAAGGACCATTTAGGAGATTGGGTTCAGCATACATCAGTGTGACCTTAGAAAAGAAATGGTTCTCAACATCCAGCTTTGGCATTCAAGTTTATTGTCTCAGCAAGCTTGAAGATAGTGGTCAAACCTTAGAATGGTCATAGGAATCAAGTTCTCAGGTCTTTAACTCTTCCTTTCCTGTACCATATTAAAGGGCTACATTGAAATTCAAGACTTCTATGGCAGGGAAAAAAAAAAAAAAAAAGACACAATTGAAGAATATATGATTTTGACATAGAAATTTTATAGTAGCTACAATAATTTTATGGGAGGAGAGGTCCCCAATTAAAAAAAATATATATTAAATGAGAACTTCATGTTAATAACCTCTGCAGAATAACAAATATCTCATTTCACTGTAATTTGCTATTATACAAGCACCAAACAAGCCCTGAACAAAAGAGAACAGACCATATTGCCATTTATATTGTCTAAAACATTCAGCACCTCCTTTTCTGGTAACAGATAAAACAAGAAAATAACAGACAGGAAACATACCACACAGAACTGATTTACAAACCCCTTATGACCTTTTAAACATCCCAGTGACATGTGTTTTTTGCCAATACAACTCAACATCAGGCAGAGCACTTACTGCATAAACCTAAGAGATGATATTTTGATTATAATTTCAGAAAACATTTCAACCTTTATTCCACTCAGGAATACACATGGGGTTTTTATCTCCCTGACAATGCTGACCTAAAAAAAAAAAAAAAGAAGGCAATCCAAGTTGGTCACTCAGTTCAGCCATTAGGTTCATAACAAGATGTCTCTGCACTATTGCCAGTGTTTGCAAATCTATAACATTTGTCTATGTGAAAAGAAGCACTGAGCTCTAGGGACTATGGGACTAATGTGAAAGGAGAATTGGGATGGCAATCCTTTAAGCACTAATGCACAGTGTCTGGTTTTGCCCTGGTGATGAGTCTTTTATTATTCACTTCCTGTTATTAAACAAACAAACAAAACAACAAAAAAAACCCCCAAAGAACAACAAAAAATTGCCACAACACCACTTGCATGTCACCATCAGAGGAAAACCAAATCTTCAACAACTTTATCACAACAGAAGTAAACAAGAGCTTCTGATTTTCCTGTGAAGTCAGAAAGAAAAAAAAAAGGATTAAAAAAAAAAGAAAAAAAGAAAATCTTTCCAATGTGAACCCTTAGAACTTCTTTCTTTTGTTTCTTAGCCTATTTTTACTTCAAAAAGGAATACATTGTAGAGGTTTTAGTACAAGTTGCAAGACTTTTTTGTGTGGCTATTTGTTGGGTTTTTTTTTTTCTCTATATATGCTTATTTGATCTGTAGACCAGAAAGTAAAAAACAAGCAAAGAAACAAAAATCACTTGCTCTAAATTCTGAAGAAAGTAGTGGTTTTGGCTTCCAAAGTGTAACATACAAATCTAACAGGCAGAACATTAATAGTCAATATAATGATTAAGGCAAACCTTTGTCACATGTAGGGTGCTGTTAAAAATACCCATCCAGTTTCCATTCAGTGGTTTTCTGTGGCATGAAACACTCTGTTTGAAAAAATGCTCTAACATATGAATGAGCATATTAGTTCATTACTGTGTTTGTGCTCTCTCCAACCAAGCTATCTCCTTCATGCCTCCTTCACAGTCACTGTGGAACAGAGGTTAGTCTTTTAGTCTTTTTTGAAGAACATCTAGCACAAAGAAGTGCTGGGCTCACTTCTTAGTTCAACGTAACAAGTAACACTCAGAAAACAAGCAGTAATCACTATCTGTTTTGGAAAGTTTCAGCTAAAGTGCCAATCCCTTTTACCTAGGGTAACCCTCTCTGAGGTGAGGTCCCAAGCAGATTTAGCAGGGCAGTATTTGCTGCCTCCATTTCCCATATGCATAATGTTCATGCTTTAGAGATCTTTATTCTCAAACCCTGTCAGTTCTCCAACTTTCAGAAACTTTCACCTCAGCAGAAATGAAATCAATCTTGACTGGAGTCAGTTAGACAGAGTACTCAGACAATGTACTGAACCATCAAAAGGAAAATGTAAGAAAGGATAGCATATTATGTAAAAACTAATATTAAGTACAAAGAAGAGAAGAAGATTTTAATTACTGATATATCCATGGTAGAATTCCAAGTAATGAAGAGGAATTATAATTAGTCAATTATGGCTATAAAATATCTGGACTTAATCTCCAGAGAGGCTCAGATGACCAGAAGGGAGAAGGTCTTATTAACTAATATTCCTTTCTCTAGATGTAGGCATCTAATGCAGTCCATCATCATAAGCATCCCATGTAACCTACAGAGGGGATCCTCCTCTGGACAGTGTCTGAGTATCTAAAAGAGGGTCCTGCTCCAAATGGCCCTCAGCGGGGTAAGGAGGAGGGAAGCAAGGGGGAAGAGGTACCTATCTCTGGCTTTTATTTTTGTTGACCCACCCTTGTTTGTCTGTCCAGACTATGAAAGGCCAAGATCAGACTATCCCTCTTCTCCCCAGCTTCTCAACATCCACAGGAAGAAAATCTGGGCACACAGACCGTGAGACACAGCACATCACATGAGGTCCCCCAGTTCAACACTAAACCCTTTGGTCCTGTTATATTCTCAGAAGGGGGTCCAAAGCATACGTGAAATTTACCCAATTCCAAAAGCCATTGCAACACACCAAAGAGAAATCTGTATTCAATGTCATCAACATTACAGTGAAAGTAATCCTAGACTCCACAATGAGTGGTTGCTTAAACAGAACTAATAACTTGATTACATACATCATGAATAAATAGGGATATCGTAACCATTTTTTATGCACAATGCACATTCATGTGCATGTATGTCCCTGAGAGACCAAGTGCACACACAAGCAAGTTCTGGCAGTGGTAATGTATGCATGTGCATATCTATACATCTTTTAAGAGGATCCAATTTCACAAAGTTGAAAATAATTATAAAGCTTTATCATTAAGGAGACAGAAGTTAAACAGAAAAATGTGAACAATGATTGGAAGATGTTTGAAAACACTGGGTGTCTACATGTCATTACTAAGAAAAGGAGTTTCTCTGGTTAAAAACACAACTGCAAGCAACCCCATATTTAGTCTAGAAGAGAAGCAGGTATTTAAAAAACAAAAGCAAATACACTACATAAGAAGAAGAGGAGAAATGCCAAGCTGATTGCAAAGAATATCAATAAGGAGCTAAGAGGTAATTGTGGACCAGAATCAACAATCCATACATATGAGACAGAATTCACCTAGGTCTGCAGGCAATCTGTGTCAGCTCTGCCAGAGTCAACTCAAGGTCATTTTGCATAGCAAATGTGTTAGCTGTTAACATAAACATTTCTTTATGGAAACACAACTCATGTGCCAGCTGCCCACACAGTATCCCAGTCACCCCATCATGTGCTTCCTTCGGTTTACTCTGTTCCAGTCAATGTTTCAGCTGTGTCCAGTTTTGACACAACACTTAATGAAAGCCATAGATAAACTGGAGAGCTCTTAGCATCACAAATATCCAAACAGGAAGTTTTCTTTGTAAAGAAAGACTTTGGGAACATCACATGTTTAGTCCAGAAAGGCGAACGAGTACATGGCTACTGCCTTTCACTGTCTAAAGATCACAATCTAGTATTTTTCATGTATACCAAGGAGAGGGACATCATTTGGGTAAAGTCAACTTAGATTTAATATTTGGATAAAATTGCAAGAGTAACAAGTTAATTAAGAAAATATGAATTGTTATATATTATTATATATAATATTAATATTTTTGTAGTATTATTATTTAAAAATAATGTAGTGCTGTATAAGTGGAAGCTTATAGGGAAAAGTTTAACAAAATCTTTCAAAGTTAACAAAGTGTATTTTCTCTATCTCAACCCTTGCAGTAGAAGAAATTGAATGCTTTTCACCTCTCTGTTTCTGTAACCCTCTGAAATAAGAATTAAGGACTAGTTAATTCAACCTGTCACAAACAGTTCAAGTTGTTATTCATCTCATAAACAAAATTAATTGCATTGTGAAAGGACAGCAGACCAATGGATACAGGAGTACACTGACAATCTGGAGGCCTAAATTCTATTAGCATTTCTGCCAGTCACTCATCGTTCAACTTCTGGTTTATTTTTCCTTTCCCACATAGAAAATGAACATTTATGAGCTAAACAGGTGCTAAATACTAGCATGATTAATTATTGTTTAAGATATGTGACAAACTGTTTAAAGTACAGGACTATTAAGGATTTATGTTTTAATTACATTGATTTCACCTTAGGTACCCCTGTATAACAATTGCTCAAAGCCTTAGTTACAGCGGCAAAAGACTGTCACATTAAATCTGTGAAGATTGGGTTATTATGACAGCAAATTACGATGACAAAATTCTGTTAGTTCAAGTCTAATGAGACATTACTGTACACACTAGGATGAACGTTAAATTATTTCTGTGTGGGGCTATATGCAGGTTAGTACATCAAGATGATAGCAAAATGAGGTTAATGCAAGTCTGCAGAGCTGACATTACAAATGTCAGGATGATTGCAAAATGATGCTGCACAAGTGCACTGTGATTAAAAAATAGGACACTAAACACAAAAAATGTATTAAGGGAATGTAAAAATTAAACCACAAAATATAAAACCAGGGAAAATTTTACTTAAAGCAAAGGACATACTGGGTACTGCTAGTGCTTCAAACACATCCCTTGCCAAACCGTCCAGTGCTGATCAAGAGGGTGCAAAGCCAAGGTGCCTTACAAATAACTGCCTATGAATTATCACTAACAGTAATAAGTCAAATTTTTTTCCACTAAAAAGAGGTAATTGACTCAGTAGAAATATAAATAATTTTTGTAAAAGGTCTCAAGATTACTATCCTGTGACAGAATCTGGCTTGATCAGGAGCTTCTTTCCTAAATTTATTCATATTAATATATTTTTCTCTTGTATTCTGCTGGGGTTAGACACAAATGTCTAAAAATTCAATTATCCATTAGGTCAAAAATAAATTAGTCCAACCTCAGGTAAATTCAATTATACAGAATCCACAGCATTGTAAGGTTAAGGAGATTGCACATTTAATATGCAGAATAATAATAATATTTTAATTGCATTAGATCTTCTATCTATCTAGTTTTCCATAAAGAAGAGGGGACACTCTATCTTCTTATCACCCAAAAATATGTGCTACTTAATTCCTGATGAATTACACTGGTGAACTATACTGGTGCTTCAGTTAAGTAAGAGGCTTTGTCAAATAGTTTAGGTAGTGCTTGACCTTTAAGTGGAAAGCATGCATAATTTTCTCCTGTCTAGTAAAGAAGAATGAAAAATTTGTTTTTCTTGCATATTAGTTTTTATTGGGCATGTTAGCCATCCTATTCATCAAGACAACAAAATAGCAAACTCTCTCTCTCCAAAAAAAAAACAAAAACAAAACCAAAAAACACACAACCCACCAAAAAACACAAACAAAAAACAAACAAACAAACAAACAAAAAAACCCCCCCACACAAAAAAACAAACTAAAAACCAAAAAACTTAAAAAGGTAACTTATTTCAAAGGTAACTTATTTCAGAGATAAGTACAGAGTGGCTCATGAATTTTTCAGGATTTTCAAAATAGTTCCATGGCTAATAAATTAGTAGTTAGAGTACAGGAAAAGAGATCAAAACGATGGGTTCGGGACTCCAAGCACTTACATTACAGACTAAAATTTGTAAGTGTCATTATCACTGCATAAATTACATTAATATTTATGTAGCTTTTCTGAAGACACACATACATACCACTTGAAGGCATGCACTTTTTAGAAGACTGGGAAATCAGTACAGCCAGCTACTCAACTAATTTGTCTGGTTGCAGTGAACCTGTGCTAACTGAAGTTACCTGTGAATCTGGACTGAACACAGGAAAGAAAACAGACTAAAAGTTATAAGGGAACAACCATACAGTGCATTCTGCCTGGTGATTTTAATCTTACTAAATATATTCTAGTGAATATATACACTCTGATGGCAATGAGATGTGTAAAATTCACTGAATTCTGTGATGTTCTGTAAGACAGAAAAAGAACAGATGATGGGAAAATTACTTAATTTCTTTTCCTTGTAATTATTAAGGATAAGCAACAGCAATCAAATGGCACCTAATTTTTATAATGATATGAAGGAGGACCAACTAAGGAGTTTTAAAACCTAAATAGTGTATTCTCAAATTGTTTCAAATCTTAGCTGTTTTAAAATCTTTAACTACATCAGTGCGCCTTAAAGCACAGGTTGGTTGGGGTTTTTTGGAGCATGTTAGTTGCTTATGCAATATGTATATAAATACTTATGTAATTAGACTTGAGGTCTGACAAAAGTCCAAAGGGATTGTGTGCTGTGTGTAAACAACTACTTCCTCTAAGAACATTTCATGTAAGTTTAAAAAAGTGATTTAGATCAGAACTGTGGCAGCTTTATTATTAATATGAAAAACAAAACAGAAATTTTGTCAGTCTTTTCTGTTATAGATCCTCTTACATACAGCCCGAGTACCTACTTTCTTATGAACAAAATGCACCTCAAACTTTTTATGCACTAAATCATGGATTATGCATGTTATATAAGTAAAACTAGTTGATATATTAACATTAGAGAAAATGGGCTAAATTTAAAATTCTCTAAAATTAATCAATCTAAGGAAAATAGAGCAACATCTTCCCCAGTTGCCCAGGGAGGTGGTTGAGGCCTCATCCCTGGAGACATTCACAGTGGGGCTTGACAGAGCTCTGAGCAACCTTCTCTAGCTGAAGATGTCCTTACTCTCAGCAGGGGGGTTGGACTAGATGACTCTAGAGGTCCCTTCCAACCCAGACATTTCTAAGTTTCTATGTTTCTAACATGTCCCATATGAAGGAAAATAACAGCACAGGGATTTGGAGAGTAAAATTACTGGTTACAGCCTTTTCAGACTTTTTATGAGCACTGCAGATGACTGAAAATAATTTAACTAATGCTATTTTAGATGCTTCATGGTAATTTGCCTGAACTATACTCAGTTCTCCTGAAAAGGCACAGGTCTTCCATAGACCCTGTGTGAGAACCACCAGCCCAAGACAGCAGTTCCAGTCACTGTCAAACATTTAAAATGGCTTGTGTTTAAAGACCTTTCTCTACTACTGCAGCACAGTTATGACGTTTTTTCTTTCTTTTGTAGAACCAGAAAAAGTATTTCTGATTAAAGTACTGTAATGATGCAATCATTCCAATTACCTTTTTTTTTTTCCCCCAGCTTGATAAATATACCCATGTAGATCTTCTCATAAGTATATTCTTGACCAGAATATAGATGCATCAAAGACTACAAATATAACTGAAAAAAAATGCCTTTTAATCAAAATTATAGATAGGCTTGAAGAGATTTTATGATAATACATATTTCAAGTACAAAGTACATCAGAAAACACAGTAAGTACTTCAGCTACTGTGTAAAACTGTTTCATCATCAGCTGGATGAAACATGCCAAATGCAATGCCCATTTTTAAACAAAACCTCTTCTGGAACTAAAAACCAGTATGTCTAATCATGGTACAAGCATCTACAATTTTCAAAAAGTATAACAAGAATAGAATTAACAGACATAGATGTGAAGTAGTGGGGAAATGGATTTTATGGATGGAAACTACACTTAATATATCTGGTAGGGATTCTTTGAAGGAGTCAGTGAGCACACAGTCAAGAGAAACATCATTTAGACAATCTAAAGAATGTTCAATACTGTCCATCATTAAAAACCTTAAAGAAACAAAGATATAATAGGATAAGAGATCCACTTTCTCTCATGAACAAACAAATCATTAAAAGACAGAAGGAAAAAAAAAGACCAAAAGCATTCAGCTTTCTTAAATTTGTGTCACCAGCCAAGTTTCCCAGGGCTGGTCAATATATAAGGTACATTTATATTATTACACGGATGTAGAAAAAGTAGGCAACTTTCAAGTATCCTAATAGTGCTAAGTTAGTCAGGGAAATAAAAATGAAACTTGGCTGCAGAGAAATGCAGAGAAGTCTCAGAGTATCAGATGGGGAATAAAAAAGACAGATGAATTTCAATATTGAGAGTATGTAGACAACAAGAAATCTCAACTTTATGTACTCAGCTTAAGTTCTGAACTAGTTATTACCACTCAGGAAAGAGATCTTGGAGTTATAAGAGGTCTAGAAAAATAAAGACTTCAGGTGAACATTAGAGAGGTGCATTAAATCATGAGTCTTTAGAGAAGATGAAGAGAAACAATTTTTCAGTGTCTCTCTTGGCACAAGAGCTGGATAGAAGAGAGTTGAAAAATGAAAGAAAATCAGCAGGTGGCTGGTTCAAAACAAGGAAAAAGAAGGACCTCTTCACACTACATGTGGCTAAATTATAGGTCTCTTCTACTGGATGTTGTGGATGTCAAAAGTTCACGTCACCTGGTTACCCTGATAGCTCAGACTTCACTTCAATCTGCTTCATGGCACCAGCAGAAACTCTGCATGGGCAGCAGGTCTCCTTGGACACTCCTTTCAGACACTCAATCAGAAGGCAGAAGGGTTTGGAAACATCACCTACCAATGCCCCAGTTCAGGCACTGAGATACACTGCAGACAACATCATACCTACCACCTTTTTTCACCCTCACAGACACAGTTATTTCTTTATTTCCTCTGTCCTGGTGCTTCTCAGGCAAAATGCTGCTGGTAAGCTTTGACGGAAACAGTGCAACACAGGTTAAATCACAGGTATTATTCTCATCTTTTGTAGTTGCAGCCACCTCTAAATTTAATAGTACTGTGTGGTTTAGTACAGCAGTAAAGAGATCATTAAAAGAGCTTTCCACTTTTTACCATATATCCTGCTTTCAAGGGTTTCTAATTTTGCTGGGAAAATGCTCACAGCTGAAGACCAACATTCAAAGTCTCAGTGTGGAGGCAGCCTTTCATTTCAATTGTGAGAGGCAAAACAGTATGTCATTTTTATAACTATCAATAGAAAGCTTCTGTGGAATTTTTACTTTCTTTTTACCAGGATTTTTTTCCTGGTATGAGAGATTTTCCTGTTTCAAGTTAAGCAACTGGATGTATTAATGTGACAACCACTGATGACAGCATGAGCAAGAAAAGATAACTGCCTATTAGAAAAAAATATGTTACAAAATTACTTTATATTTTCCAGTTTTACAAAAAACACAAAGATCCAATTCTATAAAGCATAACAATATAGTCATCACTACATGATGCAGTGTTGACAAAACTGTAAGTGATTTTGAATATTGGGTTCATACCTTCACACTCAGGAGAAAAATAGATACTAACAGTAGGGAGATCGGTAAGACAGAGGAATTCTTAATTTATCATTCCAAAAATCTTGCAAGGAATCAAAAGCCTGTCTTCACTTTAGAGAATTTATGTATTAAAAGAGCAATTCACAACTTGTTTTGTTTGGGTTTTTTAACACTGATACTACTTCAGAAATACTTACTAATTATGTAGTCATTATATCAAGATATCTTGGTTTTTAACATAACATTTTAATTTCTCCTTTACTCCTACCTGAAAGTGTATAGAGAAATGACGTCTAAAGTCCTAAAACATGCATCACATATGTGTACATCTCTTTGGAATTCAATTCATGGTGTGAGAGAACAAGAGGTTAATTGCATTTCCAACATCCATCACTAGAGGAACTGAAATGATGAAATATTTTACTTCATTTAAGATGGTGTGCTTTTCTCTTCTCTCAGGAGCTTCATTAGAAGCAGAGAGAATGGGAGGAAACAGAAGGAAATAACTACCCATTAGAAATAACGATCCCCACAGACTGATTAAAAATCCACACTGAACAGTAAAACCGATATATGTATGTAGGTGTATATATAGATATACACAAATACAAGTATATACATACATGTAAACATTTTAGAGTAGATGTACAGACATGGAATGTGGGAGGAAACAGTAAAAGTCCAGGATGCATTACAGTATGGAGTTTGACAGAAATAGGGCAATTGCTGGACCTGGTGCTGGAATGGGCTCCTGGGTACCTTAGATTAAATGCATCTGGAAGTAAGGGAAAGCTTAAGACCATTGAGGTCTTCGATGTAGCTACAGCTCACCAAATTACTCCAGTGCCTATTCCACTAAAGGATAAACATGTCTTCTCCCTGGGTGACAAACTGCATAAACCAACTTGGAGCTTCTTAATGTACAGATACCAGCTCACTCACAATTCAGCAGTGGATAATGCAAGTCATGAACCATTGTATGTGTTGCTTGTGGTGACAATTCTTCATTTATTTTCTTGGGAAATTGCTAATCTGTTTTTCAATTGTCTAAACTAGTCCTTGCTCAGGAAATATCTCTTGACATAATCAACTTTATCAATTATTGCACAATACCTAATGTCTCTTACTACTAAAGAAAACAATGAGGAGGCACGATGATAATACTACAGGAATACTTCATCTGTTCCCTGCATGATTCCTAGACTATTAAGCCTCAGACTTCAATATAGTTCAGAAAAATTCACTAATGGGCCCCTCCAGAGCCTTACTATGAGATTACTACCCATGATTTGATGATAGGGTATGTTATAAACACACACAATTGTTTGAAAGATACTAATTGCAATGTATGGTCTTGTGCTAAACTCTTGCCAGCAGCAATCTCAAAATTAAATCATTTCAATCCTGTTTTCAGGTGCATGGATATCATTAGAATATTCTCATGGCAGCCGGAGACAATGGCTATGTACTTATCTTCTAGGTGAATCCCATGGTCTGTTCCAGTTTTCTTGATGGTTGCCTACATGGGGTACTCTGCGCAAAGTAAGGCTGCATTTCAATTTACTGCTCAGTTATTATTTCAGAGAAACTCCTCATGTGGACACCCTAATGTGAGGATACTCTTCTGCCTTAACTCAGAAAATGATGTTATCTTACACAGGGGTGCTTTTGGGGCTCAATAAAAAGTGTCAGATCAGGGTTAAGCTATTAGTTCACTGTACAAACCATGTTAGTGTTTTGTGTGCCTGTCTCCACTTGTGGATACACCCTTATAGATTATCACTCTTTCTGTGCCCTTAAACTGCTTTCTCCTTCAGCCTCACCTCTTCTATTTAAAAATAAATAGCCTGCCATTGTAAAGTAAAGATTTATAGGTTCCACCAAAAATATCCTAAGTCTCAAGTTCAAGAGAGGATGAGGTTGTCATGCATTAAACCTGGTTTTGCTTGCTTGATCCATTCTGCAAAAAGTCTAACTATTTCTTTTCAAACAAATTTCATAACAAATTTTGTAGAAAACAGCTGTAAAACTTCAGTGTCTTAAAGGCATCTTTTAAAAATAATTCCCTCAAAAAGTAAAGCATTTCCAAAATTATATTCTCTTATGTACAAATAACAGTTACTTCATACAAATGCAGTATAAAATCTTCCATGAGAGAGGCACTCCTTGAGATAAACAGGATAAAATGTTTCAGAACTGGGAATAAAAATATTTTGGGGGGCAATTTTAAAAGACGTGCCTCTATTTGAACAGGATTTTTGTTATTAACTGAGTTTAAAAAACTTTAGGGTTTAAAAATTCCTTTGAGCTCCAGAGAATAAAACATTTAGAATTTTCATTACATCATAGGGTCACAGGGTGTCAGGGGTTGGAGGGAACCCTGGAGATCTTCAAGTCCAATCCCTGTCAGAGCAGGATCATATAATCTAGCACAGGTCACAAAGGAACGCAGCCAGGCGGGTTTTAAAAATCTCCAGAGAAGGAGACTCCACAAACATTCTGGGGAGCCCATTCCAGAAATAACATGTTAGAAATAACATAAGTCTAAAATAAATAGGAAAAATGAAAAGGTGTTCTGGATGACAGTATGAACACATATAATAGACCAAATCCAATCAAGCCTTTTATAAAATATAAATCGTCTCTTTCATAGGATGCCAAGGTAGTCAAAAAAGGGAGACCCGACACACCCACCCCCACATACACACGTCACACACACACACAGAGACTGAAATACCATTTTCCAAATGTGCAGAAAGACACGAGAGAGTCCACATTAATGGAGCTTTAAAAAGCATGTAAAAAGACAACTGAGAAACTGAAAGAAAAACAAAACAAAACAAAACACATTAAAAACCGTGCCCAGGGGTTGAGAGAATAATAATAATTGATGCTACGCCCAGTTATGCTGTCAGAAACCCTCTTTTTAGAGTGGGGCAATTTAATGATGTGAGGACTGACTGCAGTGAAGTTGGAGGTTTACATGGTGGCTGCACACCAGCCTCATTACACAGGCAGCTTCTGGCTTACTCTCCTATGATTTGTCTCTTTGTAATAAAGACTCTTAGAAGACTTTGTGAAGGCAGGATGGGGACTGAATGCTGCATGATGAGTGTTGGAGGCTGTATGTCAGGACAAGCATCCCCTGGGGTGCTCCCCAGGCCCTGAACCTCTTGTTATATGCACTTCTGTAACCTGTAGACAGTAAATCCAAGGTGTTACTGTGTGAAAAATGAACCATCTTTGGCCCAAGAGCAGGGGTGCACAATGAGTCCCCATAGTACCTGGGCTATTAACTCCTCAGCGGTAGCCCTCATAATCAGATCTGTGCAGCCTGTGCACAGCCAATTTTAAAGGTAACGAAGAGCCATTAGCTAGCATATTTAAATATGTGCCACATAGAGCAAATTCAAGTGCAACACAGGATTACAGAGCAAGGTGTAGTGTGGCAGAACAAAGGTGTATAGTGTGGCAGTACATATTCCAAACTGCCACCACATGCTGGAGCAAGGAGAAAGAAACCATTAACAGCAACACCACCCTCCTTGCAGTAAAGGACTTTGGGGGGCACAATGGCTCCCTAAATTCCCCCTCCCCAGGCTGAAACCTTCCATGCATAAGTATAGAAGAAAGGTGAGCTAGTACCAGAGAAAAGGATGGATGCTAGGAAGTTGATGTATACTTATTAATTGTATTTAATATGATCACTAACTGTCAACAGCATTGTAACTGCATGAAGAATTCCTTGATTAGACTGTCAACATTTTAGCTGGACTAACCAAATATCCTAGGTTTGCCAGCAGCTCTGCTCCTTCCATCCACAGAAACATTTTGAGTGTATCAAGCTGATGAGAATTCAATGTGCAACAAAGTTGCTATGAACTTATGACAGACCAAAACATTCAGAAGCTCTACAGAGAAACCTGAAACATTTAAGAATAATGCATCATTAATACATATATATATATATATATAAAATCTGTGCTTCAGAAGTCAGACTGATTTTTGTCACAAAGACTGAACTAGCTTATTTTAAGAATGGGAACTTGAATTTTACCATGTGCCTAGGCACACAGATGATATTGTGCAAATAAATCTACATTATTGTTAGTAAAGTTGACAGGACCATTGTCACAGAAAAACAGTGACTTCCTCAGTGTCTAGAAAAGAGATGGTATCCTGAAAAAAATGCTACGTGAATAAAATAAGTTACCTGTAGAAAACTGTAAGGGCAAGATTCAGGGAGTAGGAATTTAACTGGAGGGAAAGACAATAGGGCATTAGTACCTACTGGGCTCCCTGCCCATACATGGGACAGACTTAACAGAGGCACACCAAAACTTAAAACAGTAACTTCTGGATAAGAATATGCAAGATCACCCTTAAAACAAAAGTAAACAAATAAAAAGCAACAGTAAAAGAAACAAGAAATAAGACTCTGAAAAAATAATATTCCCCTGATCCCTCCAAATTAGGCAAAAATGAAGACAGAGCTCATCTTCATTATCTGTCCAAGTGTAAACAGGGAAATAAAAAAGTGAGATTTTTTTCTAAACCACTGAGAGCCATGCATTGCAAACGTTCTCTTGCTTTTTCCAATCATGTAATTGGAAGGTTATTTGAATTTGTTATAAAGTACCTGCTGTGAATTACAGTAATCAGGCAGAAATTTATTCAGAGAGAAGGAAGCATGCTGAAGCTTGCGCTATCAGATGATGAGTCTCAGTCACGTGCTATGGCTCAGGCATCCCAGTTGTGTCAGACCTGCACTTTGCCACGTAATGAAGCAACTTAGAAGTACTTATTCAAAGCCTTGAACTTAATTAACAGTAGAGCAAGGCAACTAACTTGCAGTAAATAAGTTGACAACTTCTTTCTATTCATGAACCTTCTATGATTAGCAAAAGCTATTCTTGTAATTATTCACATTTAATTCACTGTCTTATTAAAATAATGTTTAGTCTACAGCTCATTCACTAGGAGCATGAGTGTTATAAATGGGTTTATTAATATTGAATATATGATTAGATCACATGTTTCAAGGTCTAAGGCTTAGAATTGCCTGGGCAATTACCTGCAGCACTGATTTTTACATCAGCATCCCTGTTTTATAATCTGATCACTAAATAAATGTTGGATAAATTTTGGCCGACTTACTTGCTAGGTTCTTTTGGAAAAGAAACATATCTGAGGCAAAAGTAACACATGCAAGAGTTTTTAAGGGGAAGGAAAATACAGGAAACAAATTTATGAATGGAAAACACTAGGATTTTCCATAAGTTCAAATATCAAGATATTAGACTAAGCTGTGTTTTGGAAAGTTAGCAAACAGTAAGAAGATATCTACTGATACTAACAGAACTCACAAGAGGATGCTTCACCTTGAAAATGTACTTGTAAAGATGCTGATAAATCTCAGTCAGCATTTAACAACTCAGCGCATCCAGTAAACTCTTGTACGTGCACACCCATAGTACCTAAAGTACGTAAAACAAGAGCTTTCTGACTTGTTTCTTGTGCTACTGCCTTTAAACCCTTCCAAGACCTCTCTTGTTAAAAATGTCTCTACTTTTCTCTGAAGGATCTGAAATAGATCTTTCTCCTATTTTGGGAGAAGATAACTGAAGTTGTGGTCCTCCTGCCCCCCACGCCTGCTGTCCCTCCTCTGCTCCCACAGTGGGTGAGGGAAGAAACTGGAGAGCTAATGAAAAGGACATTTCAGATTACAGAATAAACTCTTCACTTAATGACAGAGAGGGATTTTTTACCACAGCCTGTGGTGACAGAACAAACACCAATGCTTTTCAGTTAAAAGAAATTAGATAGGTTTAGATTGAACAAGAGCAAGAAATTTTTCACAATAAGAGTGGTGAGAAACTGTAACACTGGAAAAGTTGTGGATGTGCCAACCTTGGAAGTTTTCAAGGTTGGATGGAACATTGAGCAAGTTGCTTCAGTGAAAGATGTCCCTGCCCATGGCAGCAGGGCTGCACCAGCTGATATTTAAAGATCCCTTCCACCGAAAACCATACTGTGATTCTGTGACTCCCTGAAAAGAAAGTACAGAGATGAGAGGGAAATATGAGTAGAAATATGACACAATTTGCATACTAAGGGCAGAAAAAAAAAAAAATTAAACTAAGAGTCTTTATGTTAGGGGAAAATAAAAAGGAAATATGTTTGAAAGCAACTAAGTAGGACTTGCATGGCAGAGAAGAGGGAGGAATGTCTTGCCCACCACACCACAGACCTGTCCCCACAGTCCCAAGGGAAGCTGGTGGCTTGCACTACTCTTCTGCAGCAGCCATCCTCAGAAAAAAACTTCATGCACTGAGTGCTCACTCAACCCCCCACTTGGCCATCAGGATTGTGGATCCTAAAAAAATACCTACTACATGGCAAGAATGTTTTAAGCTCAGCCACAGATAGTGAGAAAAATCAATGAAGAGCACAGAGAAGTGAAAAGGGTTTATCATCTGCAGCAGTGGAAATGGGGAATTATTGATCAGCAGATCTATAAAAAGAGGAATTCTTTGCTTGTTTTCTTTGTGATCTTTTTACCAGAGAAAGCATGGCAAGAATGTCATTTAAGGGACAAGATGGTGTCTCTATCTTAAAGTATCTTTGATAACCAGGAGGTGGAAGAGTGCTCCAAGCCCAGCCCCAGTGCAGCCCCCAGCCTGGCATACCCTGGGAACATTACCCTTTGAGCACATACTGGGGACCTCCTCATGTCACCATGGTGCCTACTGCCCAGAGAGATTACTTTCAAATGAAGTATTTTCCACTGATAATTGTCAAGCAGACAACAATGCACTACAAAAAGCTTCTAATCTGTCTTGGGAAGCAATGCCTGAAGTCTTTGGTAATTCTTTCCAATTTTTCTGCTATATATTTACACATTGTATATACCATCCATAGTATTTTTCTAGCCCAGAATTTAATAATGGAAGTATCATAAAATGTCTTAGAATAGATTTCCCTTAGTTAGAAACTGAAACATTTTTTACAAAAGCATGAACACACTCAGCCATATTGCTTTTAAAAATCAAGACTGTAGGCAGAGCACACAAGAGATTATATAATGAGAAGTGAAAGGCATAAATGGTTTCCTGTTTTTAAATGGAAACCACACCTTTCTCCCACAAAGTATAGAACAGGTCAGAGGAAAGAAAAGCTGATTCTGTTATGATGGGCTCAATCTAGAAGACAAACACTTCTGGTTTTTGTTGAGACACCTGGACAGGTAGCCCATCCTTGTTCTGCTACTGCAGTCTCAGAGCATCTGCCTGTGAAATTGTTGCCATCAATGTGTTACCATTGCTTTAATAATCTGTTACGATAAATTCACTGCAAACTTCAACAGTTAGCTGAAGCTTTTAAAACAAGCACCCTATAAAAATGCCCCAGAATTTTAGTAAGATTTCAGTTCACAGTTAAAGTTCACATTTCTGGAAGTACAAGTCAAACCCTTTTACAAATAACCAGCTGTACATATTGAGCAACATCTAACTATTTATGGTCAAATGTATCATGAAAATACTGTTTCTTCTAATATAAAAATGCAGGATGGCTGTTCAGTTGTCTGTGCAAAATGAGCTGATGGTTGTGATTTAATTTACAGTGGACAAGAGACTACACTGTAAGGAATATTAATTGTTCCCTTTATTGGTGGAAGATGAATAGAAATGAAAAATAATGTGCCCTAAACCTTCCTCATTCAGGAAATAATCCAGAAGAAGGTGTACTTTAAAAAAAAAAAAAAAAAAATAAAGGGGGAAAGAGGGTGTCAGCTGCAGATGAATAATACACAGACATGTCCACAGTGATCTGAATAATTCAGCACACAAAATTAAAGTATGTTTCACATCTGTCACCATGAAAGATAAAGGTATCTAGTCTGTTTTAAAAGTATAATGATTACAGGAGAACACTTCCGATTCACAGTCAGGTCTAGTTGGTGTGCCAGCCCCGTGGTCCCCACAAATAAACATCTCAAAGCTCTGGGCTGAAGGAGCTCCAGCTGCAAAGTTTTAATTAACTGGAAACAGGCAGCAAACTTTTAAAGTGTCACTGGTTACTGATAAACTGGTGCTGAGCAACTGCCCAAGACCACTGCACCCCTGGGAGACCTCCACCATGTGTGATGCACACTGCCCATTTTGGTTGCCTCTCCAGCTGCTCGCCAGTAAGAACAGCCACACTGTCACCCACCCTCCCTGCATGCCATCCTACAGCACTGCCAAGTCTCCTTCTACACCTGAGTTTGTGAAACTGGTCCAGAAAGCAACCCCTCCAGACTCCTAGGCTTTCTATGTGCAAAGTTGCAACATGTCATCTGAAATTACAACTGGTTCCAAGTGCATGGTTTTTCCTACAAATGCTTCTTTTCAAAGTGTAGAATGACTAGTGGATAAACACCAGCTGGCTCTAGTGGGTCCATATGTCTTTCAATTTTCACCAAGATGCAATGAGAGCAAAAATACAGTAAGAGGGAAATTCTTTCCTACCTTGTGGACAGTCACAGCTTTACTATACCATTACGCCTTACCTACTCCATCTGATGTAAACCAGATCCATCTCCTTTAAGGAAACCAAGGAGGGCACATAGCAAGGTGCAGCTGCTACTGCAACAGCTGCTCCAGCCACAGAGAAGCAGGCCATCATTTCCATTACTGAGCAGTGCCAGCCAGCCTGTGCCACTGGCAGGGACTCACCTGCCAAGGGCCAGGTACTTCCTCCCCGCCAGCCACCCATGAGCCAGCTGGGGAGAAATGGCTTGGTGCCTTTCTCTGGACAAGCACCGAAAGTGCTTCCTGGAACCCCTGAACCATTTCTCATAAAACAGCAGTACTGATATACACACAGCTACCTTGGTATTTTCTATTAGGAGACCTATTGCAAATAATATTTTATTATTATTAAATAATAATAAGTTATTAAATATTTTTATTAAAACAGAGAAAAGAAATCCTGGTACATTTTCCTTCAATAGGAAAGTGGTTTTCAATTTAAATCTCTAAAGCCTTGATGGGGGTTTGGGAAAAACAACTTGGATTTTCTCTAAACAAACAACCATAAAATCTGAAGCATTGTATTCATTTTAGAAAGTTACTTATACTGAAAAAAATGCACACTAGCTATTAAAAAAAGAAAATTGCTTTTATACAAAATATGGAGGTAACTGCATTTTTTTAATCAGTGAACAACCAAATCCTTTCTTCTTTTGTACTCTAGAGTATTAACAGGTGGTCATAGCCCCTAGCTGCATGAAACTACCATATGCTACAGAGATCAAAATTAATAAACTAACAGTACAATGTGCCAGTTTATTGTGCTTGTATTTCATTTTAATTTTCTCCTTGGTGTTTTTATTACTAAAAAGTCTGTTTGGTGATTTTTAGCCTTAATATCAGTAGCTTTCTTATTAACAATTTTGAACTGTTTGGTTTAATATTGTACCAGGTAACGATATGAACAAGAATATATTTCTGACACCACATTTCAAAATATTGCTTTATTTGTACTCCTCTATGATTCTCTATGCAAAAAAGTTAACAATTTCATAGACTTTAAATGCTTTAACAGTGGAAATGTTAACAAATTTCCTCTGACATGATTATGTGCATGATAAAACGCATTCTGAATATCATTTAACTGTACAAATTCAATTCTTGTTAAATACTAATCAGCCAGAAGAAAGCATCACATACAACCTTCTGGTGCCTTCTCCACTTGCCCTTCATCTTGCAATTTTATTGTCTCACCCTCAGGACTGGTGAACTTTGATGTTGGGAAGGGCAGCTTATTCTGGGTTATGGACAAGTTAAATATGGCTGTATGGCAGTGGGGCAGGGAGAGATAAGGTTGTCAGCGGGGTCCAGGGCCATTCCCTCAAGTGTATGGCACTAGAACTGTTGAACAAAATATCAGAATTCACTGATTTTCACAACCTCCCAACCACTGTGAAAAACAAAGATCCCTTTTCACTCAGCTCCTTTCCCAAAACCTATCTCATTTTTTCTCCCCATTCTCAAAGGCTAGGAGAGGAGAAACAGAGGCAGCAGTATTAATCCTTCCTTAAAGTACTAGCTCAAATCCCCTGAAATCGATGGAAAGACCTCCAGTGATTTTAATAGACTCAGATCACAGGCCTCAGCAGACATGAACTGTCTCCAGCACACACCATCCTGGAGAAAAAAGGCAGACAGACAGAAATGCCTTCTGCTTCTCACTCAGGTATGATTAGTGGCAGCTGAATCAAACCAGCTCAGTTGCAGGGACCCTGGAACACACTGGCAACTTCAAAGACACAACACGTAAGAAAAAAAAAAAAGGAAAAAAAAAAAAAGCCCACATACTAATCTAGTTTGTCAATATGCATGGACTTCATTGAATTATGTGATTCATGCCTCCAAACACAGGAGCTGTTTTGGGTTTTTTTTCCCCTGAAAGAGATTGTTTTGATGTTTTCTAAATAAAGCTTTCTCATCTTTAATTTCCAAATGACACTTCAAAGCTAGATAAATTATATCATGGGAAAGCTTTTCCATAAGAAGCTTTTCAAATGATGCCAATTCCTGATTTTTGCAGGGGAAAAAAAAAAAAAAAAAAAAAAAAGTCAGACCTAAAAAAAAACCCCAAAAAACAAACCACCTTTTTTTACCCCACTTTTTTTATCGCATGATATAGCCAGTGTATAAATTTGATTAAATTACTTACACAGTTCTCATCCTAGACATTTGGTCAAAATGATAGCAAGACATCTTTTCACCTATGACCCACAGAGTCTTTTTTGAGGTACCACTAAAATAAGAGCCTAATGCCCTAATCATTACTCAGAAAAATTTTACAGAAATAAACCACAAGTTTTACCTCAGAGAAGCAAGCAGAATGAGTCTTTAAAGTATATGTGGCTTTTCCAGAGTTAAGCTGTCCTTTTCATTTTTATCCCTTGTTTTCATTTTGCTTTATTCTTAGTTCCATGGTAGCTCAGTGTAAGCACTACTCAGCTTTATTATCATTGATATATACCAGAATGCTCTTATGAACTTTTTAAGTTCACAGTATAATTCTGTTAATCTAAACATTTCTTATTTAGATCCACTTACTTAGAATCAAGTTAATTCTCAACCAGTAAAATAGGACAAGCACTAATGGTTAATACAATCCTAATAGCCAAAAGACAATAAAGAAACCAAAACCAAAATAACATGCTGTAAAGAAAGCATATTCCATTACCTTAGCCTCACAGATCTATTTCAATTTACATTTAAGGAGATCTGAGATGTCATAAAATAAATGTAAATACTAAGTTTCCAAGAAATATAAACTGAAATGTAATTTCATTGCACACAAACATATTCTGTCTTCTCAAAGAGCTGAACTGTGGTTTCCACTGTTGGCAGAAGGCCCTCTTATAATAACATTACACGTATACTGTAGTTCCCTTGATGCCTTTCATATTTTTTCATAAACAAAATTACAGTGACAGCGCAGTTCATTACAGAAGGTTTCATTAAAGAACTGGTTTATTTTAAGAGAACACCAGCAGAGAACTGTCTTTGGGATGAAGCCGAGTAAAAAGTCTGATTATGCCTCCCTGAAAATCAGGGAGAAATTATGCAGGATTTTGACACTGTAAAACAGGAAAATCCTCTTAACAAACACAGGGTACAAACTGTTCTACCATGACACCACATTAGTAAGAAGGTGCAGCTCTGCTAAGTCATGGCAAGGCAACAAGTTTTGCCCTCATTTGAGGTGGCCACCTGATCCTTCCCCCAGGTAGGCAATGCCCTGGCCCTAGCCCCTGGCACCAGAGGGGAAACCCTACGGAGGAGCTGTGCTGAAGTGAAGCAGCTGGGAAGCAGAAACTTCTCCATTTCTACAGCCAAGTACCATGGCGAGTGAAGCTCCACCACACAGCACAGCTATCTTCTTTCATCATTGAGGTTACACCTCTGCAAAGAGCAGTAAAGTGGGGTGTCTCAGCAATTTATTTTATTTTTTCCTTCTTCCAGTGGCAAATAAGAGCAGCTCCTAGAAAACCACTGCATTCTGACTGACTGGCATTTTCTTATTTTTTTTTCGAGTCTGCTGCTTCTCCTTCATGAAAAAAGATCTCCAGTTTGGGATTAATCAAATAAAAGGTCACCTCACTGCTTAGAGTTTTCAAAAACTTAATCCAAATAAATGTTATATGTTAGATTTTTAAATCATGTTTCTCAATCGAATCAGATATGCTGTCTCCTATTGTTACTGCAATTTACCTCCCTAGTATATGCTGTTAAGATAAGACACAATCAACACTATCTATGACTTCAGGGAATGGGTTGATAGAAGAGTAATTTCTTATTTTATTTTTTTGTTAACACTATTTTCACTCTGCTCTCTGGCATGACAGCTTTGAGGTATCTGTGATAAAGATATGCAGTCAGGAGCATTAGTGGCTCAAAAATACTGTCCCTTCTCAAAGAAAAATTGGTTCTAGGATTCCAAAAATCCTATTTTTAATCTTTTCCCCAAAGGCAAATATAGCTGTCCTTTTCTGACTGGGCTTCCACAAAGTTCTCAGTGTCACATACAAAAAAGCATCTCCCTGCTATCATTTCCCCTTAAGGCAGGAGCAGTGGTTGAATAGAGCCACCTATCTTCTTGTATGCTGAAGTCCAGACACTATGGGCTACATCTGTAACCCAGCTGGCAGCACAAGGCATCAAGCTATTACCTCTGAGGTATGACCACAATAACTTTTAAACGTGAGGTCCTTCTAGACTGCTATGTTTCCTTTTAAAAACTTAAATGAAAACAAGTAGAGAGGGATGGTAGAATGGATTTTCATCATTCCATGCTGTTGTCAGACTGTTGTCCTCTGATGACACTATGAATACATAACTCACTGTGGCTTCTGAAACATGTTTAATGCATGGTATTTTAAGAGCTGTAGAAAATACAGTATTAAAATTTTAACATGAAAAATAATAGCATTATGCCTCATTATATTCTCTATTGCAGTCATATGAACTGTGAGTAACATACTGTCATCCTGAAGATCTGTGATCATGTTTTACACAATGTCATTTATTTCACAGATATAAGCAGGCTAAAGTCTACATGTTCTGAAGTAGATCATAAGTGTTTTCTACCAGTCACCTGAGAACAAGAAGCACTCAAAACTAGACATGCAGAATCAACACCAAAGAATATTAAGTCAGTGCAGAAGAGCAGAACAAAAGCCTTATGTATATAGTGGGATTTCTATTTTCAGTAACAGTAGCAGATCACAGAATCATATAGAATCATAGAATGGATTGAATTGGAAGGGAGCTTAAAAATCATTCCTGCCACAGGCAGGGATACTTCACACTAGAACACTGCATTCTGAGCAACCACTGAGGTTGCTCAGACTCTCATCCAGCCTGATCTTAAACACTTCCAGGGATGAGGCATCCACAACTTCTCTGTACAAACCATTCCAGTGCCTCATCACCCTTGTAGTAAAGAACTTCTTCCTAATGTCTAGTCTGTATCTTTCCTGATCCAGTTTAAAACCATTATCCCTTGTCCTATCACCACATGTCTTTATAAAAAGTCTCTCTCCAGCTTTCCTGTAGCCCTCCTTCAGGTACTGGAAGGCCCCTATAAGGTTTCCCCAGAGATCTTAATTGTTTACTGAAAATACTTATATTTTTCACAGCATCTTTTAAAAGAATATGTCTTTTTTTTTTTCATGACTCCAGACAGTTGTTCTTGTTAGCATTTCTAACATCAATCTGAAAACACTCGTATCGTCAAAGCCCTACCATGATCCTCATCATGGCACCTCAGAATTTCTCTTTCAGCTTTGCTATTTCCCTACTGCCACCTATGCCTTCCTTTTATTAAGTTAGCCATAGGTTTACTACAGGTATAGCTTTTTCTTTAAAATGTTCTTTGAAAACACCTGTTAGGTATTACAGTGATCCAGCATAATCTATCAGAAAAGCACAAGTCCACATTCAAAATGCATTCAAAAACACCTGGAAAAGCCATGGGCTTTCAATGCCTCTGTACATCATATCAACTTAATCTCCTACTTAGTAAACACTTTCTGATTTAAAAACCATCTATCGCTTCTGACCACTTCTACAAAAGAAGTAAAATGGCATGTACTTTAGATATGCTGGTGTTGAGACAGACCTTCCCATTAAATTAAAATACTATAATAAAAATTTCTAGGCTTGCCATGATGACTCTTAGAAAACAGGCTGGCACTTTGGTATCTGCACAATTGATGACATTTATTTTGCATCATTGTTCAGTTTTATGGATGCAAAATGAAACTAGAATACTAACAGAGCTTCCTGATGCCTGCTGTCTTGTCCAATCCTGATAAAAGCCACACAGGACCAACATAAATCACTGAAAACCAACTTGGAATATCTGGCTGATAAAGCTGGAGTGAACTGCACATCTCTCTCAGCAACACCCTCCCCCTCTCTGGGCATCTTAAGAGATGGATGCTTTAGAAATGGAATAAAATAGTGGTAATTCTCAAGCATATCTTCCCAGCTTTGTGGCACCCTGAGATTTAGCAAGACAGAAGGCTGCTGGGTAAGAAACTGTATCTACAGTTAGTGTTTTCTTTATAGAAACAAACAAATAAAACCATTCAGAACCATAAGGGATTCAGTAGATAATTGCCTGGCTTTTAGGGTACTACAAAACGAAACAAAAAAAACCCTTACCTAAAATAGCAAGTTTTGAATATAACCCTTTTCCTATTTCATACAGTGGATACAAAGAACATCATTTTGGTTTTGCACTATTTTCCTCATATGTTTTAATCTTTGCTGTGGAAGGTGGCTGATTTCCAGACAAGACCATATACATTTGATGAGAATACACAGCCAGGGTCCACAGCCAGTGGACAACCTGAGGCAGGCCACAGGAGGCTGTAATGGTCAGGGAAAGGTAATGACTCAGGAGCCATCCTGCACATTTGGATTCCTGGGCTGCCAATCTTGGCCCCTCTCCTCACTGCAACCTCCCCCCCCAGGAGGGACTGTCTGCCTCGTGCATCCATCCCCTGGCTCTCCCATTATTTATCGCTCTTTTCTGTAAAAGACAGAAAGTATCATTAGAGAAATTGCATGAACGTGCCTTCTCAAAAAGTATCTCCAGCTAATGTGACAGGAGTCATTTATTAGGCCAGACTGTACAATACTGTGCCCTGTAATTTAGCTCTTTTCATACACTCTGTGGGCTTTCCTGTGGGTGGGAGGAGGAAAGTGAGCTCATAGGCTCATAGCTTATAGGCACAACACTGTTTTTTTATGACTGAAAAGCAGTATCTCCTCTTAAAACATCACAATCTTTGAAAACAGTTAAAATTAAATTCTAACTCAAGTTTCTTGAAATTACTCTTTTCCTGAAACCAACAAATGTTTCAGGTCTGGAGGGCAAACACACAGCATCAGTACATATCTCTGACTCATTAGGTTGCTTTTCTCCGTAGGGTTTAGATTGACATCTATTGGCCTAACTTGTGACACAATGGCCAAGCTCTTCAAATGTCAGTTCCATTGTCCCTGATTTGTAAGGCTTCCCCTGGCACAGCTGCTTTTAAAGCAAAATGGTTCAGTTTAGCCACTAAAGGAGAGCCTGTGGATATGAAAACAATGTTCACATTATTTCTCACCTTTTATTCATAATACAAAAAAGATCAAAACAAGGATTGGTGACTTCAGTCTGTTTTCCTCTAAACATGCATTTTGGGGTTGATGCTGTGTGTTAGTCAATTGATCCAGATTGAAGAAGTACTGGCATGGGCACTAAAGACATTTATTTACAGTCATGTTACTTAAAAGATATTTTTAATAAAAGTGAAATGAAATTGGCTTATGTTTACATGTGTACAAATTACATCCATGTACACAGAATACAGTTTTATGTCTTTATTCAAGTATCTTTTCATCCATATTTCCAACACAAAATTCCTGTATGGAAACTGCAAAGCCTGTAAAGCTCCAGGCTATCATAATTACAAGAACGTACACATCCCTTCAATCAGAGGATCATAGATGGTTATCTCAAAATCAGTTTCAAGTAAAACCACAAACACACGGGTTTGGCATTTAATGTATTTGTAATTGGGTTCCTTTGGTCATAAAATGCAAATAAACATCCCACAAGTATACCAAAGGTTTGGAACAGACTAACTATTATTATTCCAGGAAGAGATATAGATAGATTATTTATTAAAATAAGCCAACAGGCATAGAAGATATACATCCATAAACTCTGCCTCTTCTCAGACAGTTTATAATGTATAGGTCAAAAAGGTTTGACTGCTACTAAAATGAGTAATTCCTTTTTCTAAAGCCTGGGGACTTGTAACCCTCAAATTTCATTTGGGTCACGTGTAAGGAACAAAAGGAAATTCAGAAGGTTATACAGAATCATGTCTCTTCCTCATTAGCCACTAGCAAACTAGTGGCAAACACATTCTTTGGCTTTGTTTCCTCTCTGGAGGAGACAAAAGTAGTAACTCTATAACCTGACCAGGTTCCTTTAGATTATGTGTTCACCTGAAAAAATTGTCTTTAAATGGTAAGGCAAACATTAAGGTAAGCCAACATATTACTAGTTTGCAGCATTTTACAGCTTCTTATAGATGAAGAGTTCTTTCACCCCTTCTCTTTTGCATACAAACTGGTCACATGTTTACAGTACCAGGAGCTTCAGAAAACAAACAAACAAACAAACAAAACAGGTTCATAAAATAAAAATTGCCTCGAAATACCACAACTTTTTTCCAATTACAGCAACCA